>AYEL01069816.1:0-20893 GCA_000484575.1 Olivierus martensii
AAAGCAATAAAAACCTTATAGCAAATTTAACACTACATTACCTATATGGCATGTAATATAGCACCATAAGTATTGGCAATGGAATAACTAAGTGACACCAATTTACTTACCCTACGAATATTTTACCAAATTAAAGAAAAACACAAAAACTCGTGAACCGCTAACAAAGACAGTTTTTCCAACGAAAAACAACTACCCACAGATTTAGAATAAATATCTCTCCCTACGGATAAATATGCTAACATCATTCAATGTATTTTTAGAATAATTTCAATTTTTCACTTTGCCCGGACTTCCCCTACGTCGAGTTTAAACGTGTAGAAGAATCAGAAAAAAAAGTATTTCGTCGAGAATGTGTAACTTTACTACGATTAAAATTTTTAAATTAAAATGTAATTAACGGAGACAATTGAATCCCTCTCTTAATATTTTTATTAAAATATTCTAAAGGCGGGTCAATGATTTGTTGACAAGAAACGGGTAGAAACTTTAAAAACCAGAGTCATTAATCAACTTCAAGAATCTGTGTGCAGCGAATAAATCAGTATTTAGACCCTAAAGCAATATTTTACCTCCTAGAGACCTACTGATATATTTTTAAAAGTGTAAAGTTTTACAAAAATTTTCTTTTTATTATTATTCAACGCCAGTTTTCTTTTTTTTTTTTTTATATTTAAACAGACCGATACATTATTTTCTTTTATGCAAAATTAATATGTATACATTATAATCAAGGATAATTTTCTTTTATAACTTTGTACACGTGTGAGGTTGCGGAACAAGTAGTTAGATAGGCACCACGTTTTTTTTTCCTTCTTCTTTTTTTTAATGAGTGGTAATTTAAGAATTATACGTTTTTTGTTTTACTTAATTCCATTTACACGTTCACATAAATAATCTTGCATAAATTTTATACGGTGGAAATATTCGTACTCATAGAAACGAACAGAATAACTTATAATCAGTATATAAATCATTGCAAATTATTATGACATCGCATATTTGAAATACATTATAAAAATGTAATTATAAATTAAATTAATTATAAGTTAAATATAATTTAAAATTTTGTGACGCTGATTTATATCTATTAGTCTATTTTTAAAACTTAAAATATGCGAAAAATTAAAAAAAAACATTTTCAACATTGCACTCTTACGTGTAGTATGTAGTATATTTTTGAATATTTAAAAATTTTTTTAGATATTTTTTTAATTATAAAATGAGATTTATAATCAAAAATACCTTAAGTTTTTTATCTTAAATTTTATTATATGCAAAAAATTATTAAAATGCACTAATATATGAATTTATATTTGCTTTTTATAAAGTTTTTACAATTTTAATTTCTTCCAACAGTGTCAACTTCGATTGATTAATAAAAATAAAAACTTAAAAATTATTTTGAATTATCAAAAGTAGGCTGCTCGTCATAACTCGTATTTTCTGGTGCATATTCTTTTAATTATATAAAACAAGCGTGAATTTTACTCTTTACACTTCCATAATTTTAAATTAATTCGATTATGGCACTGTAATCATTAATTTGTAAATTATATGTGGGCGTGAACTTAGATGTTATCTCTGTTGGCGAGCAGAACAGTGCCACACGATCGACATATGATATAGTTTTGCAAAAAAATCCATCGAATAAATCAAAACATTAACAAAATTCCTTTAAAAATTAATAAAAATAAGAAAAATAAAAATTAATTAAAATTTGTTAAACAAATTTTATATAATATAATTTGTATATTAATCTCTAAAAATAAATAATCTGCTTTAACTTAGCGATGCCGGGGAAAAGCTTTATCACTTTAAAGTTCATATAGGCTAATCAAAATTTATAAACAGTTTTGGCCTTTAAAATGAGATTTTGAAAATCACTCAACATAACCCATTTTCAATTTTAATTGAATCTTTTTATTTATGAACGAAGCATTTTACGAAGAAAATTTTATCATTACCACTGGGGATTCAAGATTTGGATATGAAATGCGTTACAAGTTCATAAATTTTTTTCGGAATCGTTAATAGTTAAATTTTAGTTAATTAATTAATTAAAAAAGTTAAGTCTATAATCAAATAACGCATCTTTAAGACGATTAATCACATAATATTTCTATAAAGAAAAATAAATAAAATAAATTTTCTATGATAAAATCATTACTTTCGATTTAAAATGTGACACTATAATCAAATAACGCATCTTTAAGACGACTAATCACATAAGATTGCTATAAAGAAAAAAATAAATAAAATAAATTTTCTATGATAAAATCATTACTTTCGATTTAAAATGTGACAAAAATCATTGAAGTTTTTTTTAACCAAAGTAAAAAAATCTTTAAAACAGCATATTCTTCGATATTATACAAAAGGCAGTTTTCCCAAAATTATGAAGTCGGAATCAAGATTAAATTCTTCACATGAGAATAGAATTCAATGGCGCTTCGCACTTGAATTAGGTACAGTAAGCAGGCATTAATAAAGTTTAAAAAAGTTTTAAAACTTCGTACAGTGTAATAAAAGGCAAGTTTTGTCCAAATATCCTATTAAAATATCGCTAAACTTACAATATAATTTTATAAGATGCATTTTATTTTATCCTGCTCTTTCAAATTGCGAAGGTCAACTCGTCTCTTAATAAATAATACGATGAATAACAATTAATCAGTAATTACATATTCTTTAAACATAATGGCAATTTATAAACTTGTTTTTTCTTTTTTGTTTCATAAACTTCATATTTTCTTCGTCGCATTGCCCCACAGAGAATATACATACTAAGAAAATATGCAACTAATAAAATATGTTTCTGTATATTTTTTTGATAAATAATTTTAATATATTTCTTCATTAAAAAACGTTAAATATGCTTACGAATCTTTGATATATTTACTAATATTATGCATTTATTCTGAGTTACTTATTAGCCTTATTATTATTATTCAAATAATTGTTATTATTTTTTAATTTTATAGTCATTTAGCTTATTTGTTTTGAGATACATTTTGAATAGTTTGTCATAATTTATAGCAAATTTGACGCGAAAGAATACAAATGAGATTTATATCTTAAGTATTTTCATTGTTTTTAATTTAATTGATAAGAAGCATGCTTTATAAAATAATGCTGAGTGAAACAATCCGCTTCATAAATAAAATTCAAAAATTATCGTGGTAATTATTATGAACATAATTTTGTTTTTTTTTTTTGCGTATACATATAATTAATTTCCATTTATTATCGTCCCATTTCCTTTTTTTAACATAAATTCGAGTTTTTAATCCAAATTTTCCAGTTAATCCGAAGACTGATTAACCGTTTAAGCTTATAAGTGAAGTATCAAAGAGGGGAAAGAATTTCGTTTTAGGACATTCAAGTTGGTGGGAATGAATTTTAAACAGGACAGGATCCACTTTCGGCTTGTAAAACTTCAATGATTTACACAGAAGTAATAAAAGTAAGCAATGTGAGTTTAATTTTTCCGATCCGTTCTTTTTAATCTTTTTATAAAATTCCACATAAATTTAAAGATTAGAATAATCTTTTCTTTTTGCCTTAAAACATTTTGCTTAATTTAGACGAGCTTCCCCGTTAAAGGTAAATTAATTAATTAGTGTCGACTCGAAGCAATTAAAATTTAATAGCTCTTTAACAAATTGGAAATTAATTGAACCTACTTATTTATCAATGATGTTATGAGTGAAGCATTTAATTTTATTATTATTATTTTATTTTATTTATATATATATATATTTTATGTATATATATATATATATATATATATTGGGCTATATAAATGTATAAATCGGTTGATAATTTTATTGCATTTTCATTATTTAATTACCTCTACTTTTCATTCGAATGTAATTTTGATTGGTAGTTATTTACTTATCGATAGATTCAGGAAGGATTTTTCTTTTTGAGGTTCACCGATGCGCAAAAAAACAAGTCAAGTTGAAAAATTACCATGAAGAAATTTAGGAAAAAAAATTTGAATGAGTTTCTTTCGAAGGAAAAGCTTTGAGTGCAGTGAAGTGAATGATTGGAGTTTTGATCTCTATCAATAAAATGCAACCTTCTCAGTGGGAATCTCGTGTTCCCATGTCTTAGTTTCTACTAATTTCTGGTTAGGAATTGATTTCAATTAAGACATCAAAAATTGGCGATTGTCAATTGTGACAGTTAGGCGATTGACCTGTCATCAACTGAATTCCGTTGCCTTAAGGAAGATGCTACCAGCAACAACGGAACAGCCTCGTTAGAACAGATAGTGTGGCCTATTTAAACTTCAACTGCAGGGTGTCCTCTACTGAGACATTTCGATTAGTTTTTTTTTACTCTCCGAAATAACTCTCGATTATGTGAAAGAAATCGCTTTACTCGCAGAAGGATGTGTCTGTAAGTAGTGCTTTGCAGTCGAGTCGAGTGTATCCAACGATAAGAACTTTAACGTATTGTTAGATCAGAAGAGTATTCTGATGAGTTTAGTTTGCTTTTATCCGACCTTTGCTGCTAAAGTGAAACAATTAGAGACAGAAAACTCGTTTGCGTGAGTGGTACAATTATGTGACCATGTTCTTGAGCTTTCATTAAGCAAGAGTTCGCGTGACAACTAAGGAGAGGCCAAAGAACTAGGCGAATTAGGTGAAAGATATTTATCAGTGGAAGATCCTTCGGGGGTTTTTGAGTATCAAGGGCAGATGTCAGAAGAGTGATACAGTAAATTAAAGGATAAACCGACAAAAGTACTTTCACTATCTTCTGATCATCGGTTGCTATATTACCTGATATAAGTATGCGAAATACTTGTCGGCGTATGAGAAAAAAGGAACCGATTCTCAAGAACATATTTTGGGAACGATATATTACAGAATTATATAGACTTATATTATCTGATCACAGATCCCCTAGTAGTAGCAGACAAATTAGAGACAGTTTTGCTACCGTCATATCGTCATCCCAGGGAGGGATGCAATAATATAACTTCAAACGATCTCATTAAAATAGAGACTGTTTTTCAGCCTCTAGTCTTTTTTGTAGAAGCTGGTTTGAGGGTCGGATAAAACCATTCATCGAAAGATGTCTTAGTCAAAGGATGCATCTGGGCCTCTAAGGTTACTCTGCATAAATTAGAAAACTAGAATATTCATCAATCCGACGTCTCGTTAAGAAATTAAAATTAATTCTTATTACTGCTTGGTTCATGACATCACACTCTTATCTGATGTTCGATCTAATCCTTCGATGCACACCTGGACCAGGATGAACTAAAACCTTTGTTTAATAATATGCGATCTAAGAAATATGATATAAAAATATTCTCTTTTTTAAACCAATATATTTTGTAATTATTAATGAGATCAAATTTTAATAATTAAATATTTGATTTATTTATAAAAAACACAATAAGTAATGCATTTAAATAGTTTAAAACGATAATAAAGTAGCCTCATAAAAAATAACGTTCTAAATGTCGAGCTTCTTACTTTATAAAAAGTGCTCAAGTTTCATGAATGAAATTTTCGACTGGGTGGTGCAGAATGTGTGCAGTGTAGATGGTGTGGCCTCTGAACTGTCATTAATGTTGAATGATTGGTTCTTTACTACACGGCTCTTGCGTAGTATTATTAAAGAGCTGATCTATATCCCAATAAACTATTATCTGTTATATCCTGAATAATATTTTAAAGCTATGTAGTTAGCCTACATTCTCGAAAGAATTAAATATGTAATGCATTGTTTAATATTATGACGTTATCAAAATTTTGTGGTTTACTAAAGATGAAGTTAAAAAAGAAAGCTGTCAAACTCAACTTGCCAGAAGCGTTAATTATTCAGTGACATAGCATATTCAGAGCATTTAACTTGGCGAAACATGATCTGAGTTACAAAGCGAATATTTTTCAATAAACGAAGTTTAGGAAACCACATTTTGACCTAGTTTTCTGATTTACCACAAGAAAAACGACTGTTTTCAACATTTGTAGATTTTTCAGCATTGTTCTTTGTGGATGCAATCGAGGTCAACCGACAATTGTGGTACTTAACTGCATTCGACTGGAGAGTTCTTTTTTGTACCATCCCCTAGCGTTTTCCTGCCGTTATTCCTTCCGCCTCCCCCTTCGGTCAGTAAATTATTGGTTTTCTGTTATTCCCAATAGTTAGCGATCCCACAGAAAATTGTTTCTGACTACTGTCCTAATAGCACCCGCTAGACACGACGACTGCATTCTAAAAAAGTTTTTTTTTCTTTTTCACTGGTAGAAGAATTGTTTAAAAATTTTATCATCTACAATACAGGAATTTTTATGAACCTAACAATTATAGAGAGACCATTATTCCGTTTCCAATAAAGCACCCATGATCCGGCCCTGAATGGACTGAAGTGTTTATGCACTTTAAAGATGACTCTACGGGAGGTGTGTGTTGACATTTTTCTTCTTTCCGTGCCAGCTGTCGTGATGTTTGTTGTCTTATGTTTTCCAATGTTTTATTGACTTGCAAAAACCGTAGCTTTTCGGTTTTAACGAGTACATTATTAATGCACTTAAACATTTTCGGAATCCCGATAACGATTCGTGATTAATTTTTAACATTTCCTGCCATGCATTCACACGTTAAATTACAGTTGTTGTAAGTTATATTTAGATGCATAATAAATTTAACATACCTAGATTATTAATTACGACGGATCATAACATTAATGCTTCTGAATAATAATATTGGTGGTGCATGACACATTCCGTCACAAAAATTTCATAAGTGGCCCTAAGGGAGAAAGAAAAATGTGATAAATGCAGCTGCCCCTCGCTTGTTCTCTCTAAAAGTTATACAGTACATCATACGACCAGTTTTTAAATTGGCAAAGGGCACGGAGTCAGAAAATCCAATAGCACATCGGGAGATAAAGATTAGTGGAGAGAAATCGGGAAAAAAATCTAAAGATCATGTAGATTATTCTGTATGCATAAAAAGTGATTAAGTGCATCTTCATTAAAAATCTTGTTGCTCTTTTTCTTATAAATGTAGCAGATGAGTTGTATAACCAATTTTTCTTCTGGATGAATACCTTGGGTTGAGTTACAGACTGATCATTGATAGTACTTAAAAGTATCCAAAGAGGTCAGGCAACTACTCAATTAGGTACGTAGTGGCCCAGTTTGGAAGCAGACGAGTTCGACATGATAAATACCAGAGCGTTAAACGACGCAGGCACTAAACACACCTGCCTAGCAAAAGGACTCTGCAAGGTCACCTACGAATCCTACAACTAGAATATACTATAGAAGACAATGAACCGTAACAATAATAATGAAAAAAATATTGTATCTGCCTCTTGATTGATGTCTTTTTTCTTTTTTTTTTTTATTAATCAGAACACATCCCTGAAGAGAAAACTCTTGTATTTACTTTTTCTATTGTCTGATTTTTTTGTATTTGACTGATGAAAATCTGCCACGTGTTTGGTTTTCTTTCTTTTTATTCATCATAATAATCGTTTTCTTGTCTTGACATACTTCGTGATAATATAAACGATAGAACTTCGATGGATTAAAACTCCCTTCGAGGTAGCATTTGAATAAATGAGTGCAAAGTTCAAGGCCAAAAAATGGTGCAAGGCTTGAGGTTAATAAGTAAACTCTTCTTCTTGTTATTGATCTGAATTACTTACCTACATTCGGGCAAAAATGTTTATAAAACTGATAAATTGTATAATTTTTTGTGATTTATAATTAATACTATATTAATATTTACGACATTATTTTATAATTTATATCAATTTATAAATAGCACAATAAAAGAAAATGCGATAAATATTTTTCTGTAAGTTATTATTGATAATTTAACTTGAAAATTAAGCTGAACCTGAAGTAATAACGAGAGAGAGAAATATTTGAGTACTTATCCTGCAAATTTGCCGAAGGACAACCGAGAGAAAAGGACCAACACCCAGTTTCTTTCCAATGGAAAACAATGGTAATAACAGTGAAGAAAAAATAGTCTATCAAGACAGAGCGGGATAATAAGTGGTGCAGTACTCAAAAACGGTTTGTCGTTGGACAGAATGGCAAATGAATAGCATTTGATGTCTGTATTTCATCATTGACTACCAACAAACCACAACGTTGACTAATTTCAAG
This sequence comes from Olivierus martensii, assembly GCA_000484575.1. NCBI lineage: Eukaryota > Metazoa > Arthropoda > Arachnida > Scorpiones > Buthidae > Olivierus > Olivierus martensii. The sequence goes on from AYEL01069816.1 coordinate 8,151, forward strand.
ACTGACTGTTGTCTAATGGGTAAAAACCTGATGACAGTCATTAGACGTTGTCATAAAATACGAAAAGAAAATTCCAAGTGAGCTCTTTTCACTTCTAAACAGCTGCTAATACAAAATGTTTCGTCACGAGACCAATAACCTAAATAGCAATTGCAGCTGTATTCGTTTCTAGTGGTGATATTCGTGTACAAGTCTAATTGCTTTTTTTTCACCCATTTCCTCACTAAACTTGAGGCACTAGAAGGTCTTCCGCCTGCCTTGTTAACATTATGGTTGAGTTTTAGGACGATAGTCGCGTGGACCGAGAAGGCGGTTCTTAGATTTTGGTAGCCGATGATATACAATGCATTCTTCGCTACAATGATTTGGACAATTTTTATGATATACAGGGAATTTTATAACTTGACCTCTTTTTCTCTCTCTTGATCCTATTTGATTTGCGTGTCGTGTTAAATCTTGTAAATGTGTCTGGTCCGCTTCCCACGAAGAGGGTGAGTATTTTGCCGTAAATACGTCTAAGGCGATTATTTTTACAAGGAGGTTCTGACTCTTCATGCAAGTGAAAAATATATTTTATGGATAGAATTAATGTATCGATATAAAACATTTAATGTCCTTTCAATAACAGATGAGATAATCTATTTATTTTCTACTTTATTTTTATCCAAATATATTAATTGAAAGAATAATAGTAGGCCATTTATCGTTACTGATTTGAAGATATTAGCATTAATTACAAATAACTCACGCTCTATTTAAGCTTTTGTCACGTAAGAGAGAAAGAATTTTTTTCCAAGGTCGGAAATTTAAAAAACTGGGACAGAGGAATAATATTTACATTTTAGGCCAAATTCGATAATTAGCAAAAACACTAAAAACCATTGAAAATTCCCAAAACATCTGTTAATGAATGGCGCCAGTCTATTGATTCTCGAACAAAAATTCGTTTTAGGAGGCTTTTTCTACAGCGAAACTAACATTTTAATTCTGTAAAATACGGATAAATTCGAAAACTTAAACACTATTTCATAGACAAAATAGCAAACTTATAAACAAGTTCAGAATTTTTTTTCCTTTCCAGACTAACGTTAGCTATAAGTTTCAAAATCACGTGATTATTAGAAGGGAACGGTATAATTATAGATGGCAAAGGTGCGAAAACTTAAGTCTATCATTACCAATTCCATTTGGAAAGACATCTAAAGGTCTTGTCTACTAGACTACTATTAGTTACTCAACTGAAAGTAGATCTGCGTGATCGAATCTACTTCTAGCAACATGATAATTGAAAGAGATGACCTTATCTGACCCTCCGAAGAAACTTTCTGTAAAATGTTTTTGAATGTTCTTATAGTGGTTACAAACTATTTTGTTTTTTTTTTTTGAATCGGCATTTAAGACGCATTTAAAATGCGAAACTTAATGGCGGTCATGATACCATTAAATTAAATCTCTTCTAGTTATGTAATACTGAACAGCATGAAGTTTAAAGCCTGGGGAGCAATTTTTGTCTGCACTTATCTACATGATTATAACCTTTGTGGTTAAAGAAATATTAGGTCATAATTAGCTTTTAATATCATTTCAAGTCGGAATCCTATGATAAAAACTTAATTTGTTACGTTATTTCAGGCTTGATGATGAAGTTCATTGTTTGGTATGGTCATTAAGTTAGTTTTTTCAATTTTCTTTTTTTCGTTATTATTAAAAATAATGAAAGTTTAATGCCAAAAAAATTAAATTCGGGTATTTAAATTTTTTATATATATAAATATCCTCGAGTTATTAAAAAAAACTATGATTTATGATTATGTTCAATGATTTTTATGAAGTTAACCCATTAGCATCAGCGCTTCAAATTTAGTAAACGAGCTGTTTTTCCACAAATATTTTAAAGATAAATTCAAATAAAGAAATTTGGAATATAATTTATTCAACGTTCAAATAAAAAAAAATTTAATTTTTTATAACTATTAATTATTTTCTAAGGAAAAAAAGTTTTTTGATGAGAATCAAGATTCAGTTGATTAAATACAGCTTCAAATTTGACATTATATTAACCTCTAACAGCCTCAAAATTTAAGATTCTTTTGTTCTGTTGTAATAAAAAATTTTTTACCATAAAAATTTTTTTTATGGTTTATAATATTATAATTTTGTTAAATAGATGGTAAAACAAAGAAGACGGATAGTCATAGTTGGGAAGAAAAATATTACTTTGAGGTCAGACTACAGAATAAAAACAGGAAGAAATAAATTATTATATTGTTTCTATGAAATTACAAGTCGTAAAATTTTTAAAGAGAATTAAACTATTAACTATAAAGTACACCGTTTCTCGTTTTATGTGATTAAAACAGTCAGTAAAAGAATCCGGAAATTTTCCGGTTTTTGCAAAAATAAATCTTTTGAGAAAAATGAGAAAAATGAACATCTTTTGACCTTCAGTTAATTTTTTATTATTAACAATGCAGTATATAATTTTAAGTTGCATAATTTTTGATTTCGATAACTGCAGAATTTAAAAAAAATCAAAATATTATTATGTTAATGCAGTTTGAAAGTCTATAAAAACATTAAATTGTTTTAAATGTTTTTAAATTGTGTTTAAATATTTTTTATAAGTATAAAGTAATGAATATGCAAATTTCGAACTTGTTTTACTTATATTTTGTTTTTTATTAATAATTATAGCGCTTGAAAGCTGGCTGACTTTTGCAATGAACACCATTGGAAAGAATTCTTGGTGATTATAGCTTGATTATAATAATTTTCATTGCTGCCATTTTCAGAAATTTAATACCATTGATTGCTAGATTTCTCGTAATAGGATGATCATAAAGATGGAAATTGTTTATAAACTGATTTTGGATTCTTCTATGGAAGACTAAAAGTAATAGAATATAACAAGGCGCGCCATATTGGTAAAACATCTTCCAAATTATTAAAGAATGTAATAAAAATTTTGGTTTATATGGAAAGGACTAAAAGGACAAATATAGAAATTTACTGATGGACTATCATTCGTAAGCCACCAATATTTTTAAAAGATTTCGACTTTTTAAAGTTTCGAAAGGCCGCCATCTTGCAATGGGGTCATTAGTAATTTCTAAATTAACAGGCATGCATCGTGGTTAAAAAGGAAATGTTTCCTAAAAGTTAAATGCCTAAATTATTTGGTTGTCGATGTATTTTGTGGTGGTACAGATGGACGAAGTGAAATACGTAAGACTAATGTTAGGTTATCATAATCAATAGTCACAAACGGATATACGAAACATTTAAGTTAACGAATAAGTCTAGCTTTTTAAACATAGCCATATTTCCGGTGCTTGGGTGAGGGATTCTGGCCCGGCTATTATTTCACTTTAGGACAAAGGCTAGCATTTCCAGGTAGTTGTAAATAACTGTATTAACAATATCTGGTTCTCGATCTTTCGTAGAACTTGTCGTTCTGCGTAATTAACGCCTCATTTTTTATTGAAATTATGTTGCAAATTAATTTTTGTCCCATTTGAATTTTTCAGAAAATTACGTTTTTATCAGACCATTTCAATTCCCGAGTTGTATAAGCAAACAAAAGCAAAAAACATTTTGAAAAATCCGGAAATGACTAAAAATTATAATATGACTTTTTAAAAATTTCTAGCAATTTATTTTTAGAATTTTGTTATTAGAAATAATTTATAAATTTCGATAGATTCATAATATTAGATAAAGCTTTCGTTTCTGAAGAGAATCCAAAAATTAGAGAGGAAAAAAGAAAAAAAAAAAAGATTAATGTTGTTATAATTCTTCAAAAATATTTAATAAATAAATCATATCGAATAAAAAAATTTTATTATTTTATAAAAACTGTAATCATATTTTTATATTGATTTTAATGGTCGTTTGAATTACAAATTACAAAATATCTTATATTTATTAATTTGTACCTTTCTAACCCCGCGGCGACCACAACCTTTTTTTAGTCGAGTAGCCATCTGGCTATCAGTATTGATTTTTGATTTATATAAATTCAATTTTCGCGTTGAAAATTGAAATACGAAAAAGATTGATAAACATTTTGTATCAGTTATTACAAATGCAAGCATATTACTCAAAGAAATACTGAAAGAATGTTTTTTTCTTTAATTATTATTGCAATTATATTACAAGTATAAATACCGAAAAAAATTCCAAATTTTGCCTTCAGAGGGCAGTACGTGGGATTGGTGGTAGTAAATACGTTACATTATACTACAAATAACTAAATTTTCATAGTATGGAGATACCGAAGAGTTGAGTTTTCCTGTATTCCCTCTTTTAAATTAATTGTGGCCTTCGATAGAAAAGGGCAACACCCGATTGATATGAGTATAAACGTCAAAGTGTTAAGAAACTCTAAGCTGCAACATATTAGTCTTCTATATTTATCATTCCCCAAATAAATTCTTTATTTTGAAGAAGAATAATGTTCGGTTTCAATATAAGCAATTTTTTTATTTTGATATAGAAAATTGATAATTAGAAAATAAATGTCTTTTTCTTTTATAATCTCATATAAACCATATTAGGATATTCAAAAATCCATTATTCTTTGAACAGAAGTTAGATAATGCTTTTTATTCCTCTTTCTGAAATTGATTTAAAGTAATATATTTTTCTTTCAACTTAACACAGAAGACTCCCTCTTATCCGGTCTTTATGGGGATCTTAGATCGAAAAACGAATGGCCAGTTAATCCGAAAATATTTGCAAAATATCATTTATAAGTTATAAATTAAGTAAAAAATTATATATGTTATATATAAAAGTTTATTAAACCTTCATTTGTCTTTTTGATTTAAATTCTTTTAAAATCACGCATTTTCATAATAATTACAGTATATCAATTGGCAGATTAATTATCTTTCTGTTTGACATATCTTATCGCAGTTTCAAGCGCTTTTTTCTCTTCCGAATGACTTATTCTTTTTTTATTCGTTTTCTCTCCATTCATAGCTCGACAAAAATGTGGCCGGTTAAAAAGAGGCCGGATAAGAGGGAGTGTACCGTAATATAAAGATACGCAACAAGATGGTTCTGATTTAAACAAAAGATCATGACTATAGAAATAAGTATGAATACCGTGAAATTTTAAGACATTTTTTTCGTATATTAGACGAACAAGCAATTGATTTTCTGAGAATTTTTATAAACAATTTGTACAAGGAAACTTATCAAAATCTTGTAGATAGTTTCCTCTTTTATGTAACTCAAGTTCGGAATTATTACGATGTCGAATTTAATCTTGTATCACTGGAGGCCGCTATCGCTTATCAATTGCAAATGTCATAGAGATTGACATATTTCCGCTTTCAGATCACAGCCAGATCATTTAAACGCATTTCCACTTAATTGACATCGTAAATTTTTTTTTTAATCAATCAATGCCACATAATCGTTCGTTTGAATACCATCAGGAAACAAATTCAAATCCAAACCAGTATATAAACAGATTAATAACAAAAATATAGTCTATTGCTCCATCCATATACAAATTAAAATTCTTATTAACTTCTACCAGAATTTGAATTTTTTTCGTTAATTAATACTAATTTTGAATTTTGTTTAATTATTATTTTTTCAAGTATATAATTTTTTTAACATTATTGTATAAATATATTTAAAAATATAAAATATCATACTCTACCATACTGTGTATTTTATAAAGTATAAAATACCATTCTGTATTTTATTTCAATATAAAACACTTTTATAGTTTCAAAATACCTTTGAAATCATAGAAATAATGACAATGATTATTAGAATATATCATCTTTTAATTTAATTAAATTATTCTTAGAAATTGATTTCCAGTTTAATACAAGTATTTTAGACATTGACTTATCATCTTTCGAATCAAAAGTTTTTCAGTTTTTCTTTCAGGATCTTTACTCTCTATATTTATATTAAAACAAAAATGAAAGTTAAGAGAGAGAGAGAGAGAATATTTTTCCAAATCCAGATAAAATCATATATAATCATCTTCATACAAAAAGCAATTAAATAAATTCAGTATAATCTATTCAATTTTTTTTTTTTGTAATTTTTATCTTATTAGATAATTAATTCATATTTTTTATTACACAATTAATTAGTTATCTGAATTTTTATTCCTATACTGCATTTTGCAGTTTATTTTCTAGTATAGAGGGTGAAGAAATATTTCGCCATAAGGTTTTACGTATTAATAGGGGGCATCGAAAATGCCCCCTATTAGTATGCAAAACTAGTACTAACTGTATTAATACATATTAATACTTATAAAGTCTAAAATGCCAATGAACATATTGTTTAAACGGGACATTTTTCGACTTGGGGCCCTTTAAATCAGGGCCGCCGAGAGGGGATAATATCTGAGACTTTTATCACGGGCCCGGCATAGAAAAGGGCCCGATCGTCGAGCCCAAACGTGTCATATAATGTGTCTGATGGTGACAAGAGCACACTGTCCCCTTGTGGGTATGGGGGTTAGAATATACCCACCGTCTGACCCCGCGTGTCGTAAAAGGCGACTAAAGGGGTTACCTCGTACCATTCGGTGGTTGTCGCGTCTGTCCCTGGGATCTCACTCGCGGGTCCCTACACGGAACCGGGATTGCTGGCGGTCCCTAGGGTCTGCGATTGGACCCCCATACGGACACCGGACCGCCCAGCGGGCACCCCCGCCTCGAACCAATCCTCGCACCACCCCTCGTATTCGGAGGAAAAAGTCCCGAACTAAAACCTCCATATTAATCGCGTAATAAAAAAAAGAGCACACTGTCTACCACCCAAAGCAGTTGTGCCAAAATAAACTATTTTATATATAATATTATTTTGATAGACGAAGATTTTAAAAGTTTTATTCATCCCTCATCGAAGGTTTTTAAAAGTTTTGGCCTCATCTCAGATGAGGCCAAAAAAATTTAAAAATCTTCGATGAAAAAATTTAAAAATTCTCTTTTTATTTATTGTTTATATTTTGTATGATATGTAATGTATCGAATTTTGAGTTTATTGTACACTTTTTAAAATAAATGTTTAATGTTTTATATGATTTTTTTTTTATTAAATCAAAGTGATGTACTTTTTTAAGTGGGGCCCGGACCACAGACTTGTCACGGCCCCGAAAATTTTTCTCGGCGGCCCTGATCTGGTACATTATTTCGTGTACCTTTTCTCGAAGCGCTGTTATCACGCGTTGCGTCGCTCTCGATTGTGACTAACTAGCTCTTCGCAAGACTGATTCTGATTGGCTACCTTTAAAGGATCCTAACTCGAAAACGGTGTCGTTTAGCCCATATGTTCATTGACATTTACGACTTGTTTCGATGCCTCCTATCAGTACGCAAAACTTTACAACGAAGTTTTTCTTTACTCTGTACGTTTTATACACACAACATGCACGCGCGCATATACATTGTATATGACAGGGCTGCCCAACCAGTCGATCCCGATAAACTTTTTAGTCGATCGCAAGTCTCCTAGCATCTTCCGATCAACTCGCTTGTTAAACTTCCACTTTACAATACGTAATAAAGGTGGTCTATGTTCTTGTTGAATACAGATCAACTTTACTACGTAATCTGAGTTATCCCTAAAAGACAAACGAAAACATGAAGGTATGAGTTATCCCTACGTATTTTCGTTATTTGTCTTTTATCATTTATTAAGTAATAGCAAATGAGATCAATCGGTAGAATTTAATAATATATCAAAAACGATAAATGAAGATTATTTCGATGAAAAAACAAAAGTTCGTTGGACAAATATGTATACAGGTTTAAATGTTTTTCCTTTCTTTATTACACAACTCGGGTCTGGACAGCAATATATCATTGTCGGTACTAAAAGAATTAAATTTATTAAAAAATAAACTTCTTCAATTATTTAAATTTTTCTTTTTTTTTTTTGAAATAATTATGAGCGTAGAAAATAAAATTAAAATCTATCATTACCATAATGAATGGGAACATGATTTCTTTTTTCCATGGTTAATGGCAAATGTTCTTGTCTAATATGTAATTCAGTTGTTGCTATTCTAAAAAAGAAAAATATCGAAGACATTTTCGAACAATGCTCTCCAATTATGAAAATGAATAACCGAAATACGCGAAGCAAAAATTATAGATTTAAAATCGAACTTACATTCACAACAAAATATGTTCGTAAAAATTTCAAGATTATCTCTTTCCTCATATAATCCAAAATTTGAATCAATTGCAAAATCTACACAATGACAAATATTGCATTAAAATTTTGGTTTTTGTACCCATGTATTCATAGTTATTTTCATACTTTCATGTAATAAAGAATGATTTATTTAATTTAATAAATTTTGAATTATATAGATGACATTGCTATTTTTGTACTTTTATTTCCTGGATATCAATAGATCGCTATATGACTCCGGTGAAAAAAGTAGCTCACGGTCATAAAAAAGTTGAGCAGCCCTGGTATATGAGTATACAATATATTACAGTTTAAAAATAGTTAAATAAACTATATCTGAGGCTAATGTTGGTGGAAATATGGTTATTTTATGTATAAACTTTATTTAAAGAATATTGACACCAAATAAATGTATTAAAATCAAATGCAGATTTATTTTTTTCAGTACATTATTAATATACACTATAATAAAGAAATCATATCAATTGACTTTTTATTATTTCTGTCTTATCAAAAATCAATTGGTGACTTCTGAAAAAATCTCAAAAATCGAATGAATGCATGCATTCATTGTGGATTGCAATGACTTTTCAATAATCGACATTACAATTAACTGCTATAACAAGCAATTATTATTCTCTTATATTTGTATATTTTTGCGAGGTTGCATAATTTCGAATTATTTGTTTTTTGATAATTTTTGAGCTCTTTCCAAGCTCCAAGTATGGATTTATATGTAGGGTAATCGAGTTTTCTCTCTCCAGAATAATGTTCATTAGTCAGAATCGTGCACACAGATGGTATAAAAGCAAAGTCTAGATATGAAATTCAAAACATTAACAGACCAGAATAATTCTGAAACTTGAATTATCGAGAAATTCGAAATGAATATCAACAACATAAATATGATTTTTGTTATGGAAGATAATAGTTTTATAATTTTTGAGATTCCGGTTTTACCGATGAATTTTAAAGGGTTTTCTTTTCCTTCTTCGAGTTCACTTAGTGTAAACCGTAATTAATTTAAATTTGTTACCAAATATACGTATATTGCGATTTGATCAAATCGAACTGCATTAAATATGAACTTAGAGATGAATTGCGAAATAGAAAAAATAATCTCAAAAACCTAAAAACATCTTAATTTTCCGTAAAATTCTCATTAAAAATTTAAGATGAGGTTTCTAAAAAATAAAAATAATCTGTTCGAACTTGTTCTGCATCATTGAAATAAAATGCTTATATCTCATGGAAAAGCTTTTAGAATAAATATGGTGGTTACCGACAATAAAAATATTCAATGTAATCAGATATATCTATCAATTTTTTTTTGTTCAAAAATGTATATTTGCTAACGAATGATCTATATAAGAAGTGCATCCTTATATTTTCTAATACCAATTAATTTAAAAGTAAAAAAATATTTGTTTAAATATTTTTAAATACCTAAGCTTAATGCAATTTTGGCTAATTTTGTAACAATATTTTCAATCTTAGATGTATTTAAAAAATAAAAATAATCTGTTCGAACTTGTTCTGCATCATTGAAATAAGATGCTTATATCTCATGTTTTCCATGAGATATAAGCATCTTTAGAATAAATATGGTGGTTACCGACAATAAAAATATTCAATGTAATCAGATATATCTATCAATTTTTTTTTGTTCAAAAATGTATATTTGCTAACGAATGATCTATATAAGAAGTGCATCCTTATATTTTCTAATACCAATTAATTTAAAAGTAAAAAAATATTTGTTTAAATATTTTTAAATACCTAAGCTTAATGCAATTTTGGCTAATTTTGTAACAATATTTTCAATCTTAGATGTATTTAAAAAATAAAAATAATCTGTTCGAACTTGTTCTGCATCATTGAAATAAAATGCTTATATCTCATGTTTTCCATGAGATATAAGCATCTTTAGAATAAATATGGTGGTTACCGACAATAAAAATATTCAATGTAATCAGATATATCTATCAATTTTTTTGGTTAAAAAATGTATATTTGCTAACGAATGATCTATATAAGAAGTGCATCCTTATATTTTTCTAATACCAATTAATTTAAAAGTAAAAAAATTCGGCATAGTTAAAGAATTTAAAAATGATCACAGATGTTCTTGTTTTTCTCAGTAATTTCTTTAAAAGACAATGTTCCAATTTCTGAAAGTTTATTTGAATATATTTTTTTAGAAAAAATCATGACTGGATAAGAACTTTATTGATTTCTATAAGTGTACGATAATTTTTTAAAAAAGACAATGTTCCAATTTCTGAAAGTTTATTTGAATATTTTTTTTTTTTTTGAAAAAATCATGACTGGATAAGAACTTTATTGATTTCTATAAGTGTACGATAATTTTTTACAGTTGAAACAAATAATGAAAATTAAAACACTATTCGCATTTGAAATTCAAAATAATATCTTATAGAGAACTTTTGTATTGTTTGATCAAAATAAATCTTGTTTAATCCAAGAAGCAGAAACCTTTTCCAGACATATAGAGTTCCTTAAACATATTTATTTTATAGTTACAAAACTCCGCATTTGTTTCCAGGTTTAATTATGGTGATGCATTTAGACTGTTGTAGTTGTGTACACCTAAGATCCATACGCTATACTATACAATTATTTCATTATTAACTTCTTTACATTTTGTTTCAGCAACATATCATTGGTTTCATTTATATTGGTTTCAGCAACGAGTAACATATTTTTAAAAAATGTTACTCGTTGCTGAAACCAATATTACCTGTTAATTCAAACTAATAAATAATAACACATGATTTATTTCGAAATTGCATGTGAATTATATTAACCATCAATTTTCTATTTTTTTTTACAAATCAATGATTCTTTGCTTCCGAATTTATTGAATATTGTTTTAATGTAGATGACAATGTTATATATATAACAAATAGTTTATTTTAAAGTTTTTCAGATAAATGCAAATATACATAATACAAATCAATGATTCTTCGCTTCCGAATTTATTGAATATTGTTTTAATGTAGATGACAAGGTTATATATATAACAAATAGTTTATTTTAAAGTTTTTCAGATAAATGCAAATATACATAATAAGTGAAGTTCCGGTATCAGAAGCAATAATCATAATCATAATTTGCTATATTATAGCAATAGCCCAAAGACTGAGCCTTTAGGGATATTGCTAAATAAGTTTCTTTAAAATTAATTACTTTGAATTTCCAGATTCTTAGAAAGTCAAATATTCTGACTCCCAAGGGCATATTTATTTTTTGATAAAGCAATCTCAATTAATATATGCCACCAAATTTTCTCGAAGTGATTATAAATATAGAGGCTATTTTTAATTGCCTGAAATCTGAAGAAAATTAATAGAAATAGTTAATATTTATCGATTTAGCCGGTATCGGAATTACCGGTATTCGATAGAAGTTTAATTTTTTGTCATTTATTATAAAACATGGCCTTGTATAATCAATTTATCCAGTCGCAAAATTTTACAAGAACCAAAAATCACAGAGATATTGTTCTTTATTATCGAAACTATATGTTAATTAATTTAAAAATTTCTATGCAATTTTGATAGCCGCTCGAAAATTTATAAAGATGATATTTTTTAAACTATTTGTGATACATGATGCTCATGAAAAATTCCTTAATAGTTTATGCCTCATTATTCATGTATAGTTTCGAAGAAGTTTTTTCCCTCCTCAGACAATCTAAGCATCATTCAACAAATTTCAACAAAATTTGGAATATACTGGTTTTTTATATATTCCTTTATATTTGCTGACAATTTAAAAATAAAAAAACTAAAAATAAAAAGTATATTTATATGTTAGCATGTTTATATTGTCGCCAAATATTTGTAAGAGAAAAAGTTATATTTTTAACAACATAATATTAGAAAAAAAAGAAGAGAATTTAAAAATATCTTTGATTAATGAAAGCTTTAACATGAAAAAAATGTCAACTACTAACTCAATTTTTATGCTTTCTCGATAATTTTCTTATATTCTATATATTTTGTAATAGATTAAAAATAAACTATATAGTGCAAGCACCCTTTGTTTTATGGAAATACCGTACTGCAATGTTTTCCAAACTGTGGGGCGCGCAAGAATTAGCAAAAACATTATTTTTGAGATAAACAAACAAAAAATAAATTCAGATTGGTGCCGAAAAAATGAATCAGCAAAACGATTATAAATACAGTACATATATCCATATATCCAGAAACTTTCTGCTGTAGGTGTTTTAAAGACAAAATATCAATCTCGTTTAGTGATTGAAAAAAAATTGCAGGTACAGGAATACCTTGTATAGCGCGGTTTTTATTACTATACATATCAACATTGGCAACACTGATCGCCCAAGCGCCGCAGGTGACAGTCGAGAACCACGTTTATGCAAGTTTTTCGATTGCCTCTCATGTTCTTTCCCCGCGACATTTTATTATTTATGTTAATATTAATATTTACTACTCTTTTATTATTTAAGTATAGGTGAAAAGAGACAAAACGAAGAAGACATTGTTGGAGTAACAAAAAAAAAAAAAAAAAACAAG
>AYEL01069818.1:0-25297 GCA_000484575.1 Olivierus martensii
GACAGCTCAGGCAATGATTATAGCCGAGTCCCATCTCGCTGAAGGATCCCTGTAGTGCGAAAAGCGGAGCAGGGCCATGTTGCCTTTTTAGGCACAAAGTCTATGAACTATATGAGCCTATGAGCCTACACGCACATACATAAAATAGATAGCATGAATATATGGAAAACGGGTTAATAAAAATTACAAAATATATTTTTAATAGATCTATATATTTTGTTATTTCTGAGCTTAATCTTGTTCATCGATTAAAGTAGTTTCGTAGTTTAATCATTGCTTCCATATAACTTCATCTTTGAAATACAGGTTGATAATCAAAAATCCGGCAACCTCGAGACCTGAGCATTGCCGGATTTTTGATGTGCGTATATATATATATATAGGTAATTTTATTTCTTTAAAAGAAATAAAATTAAACACTAAATGAAAAGCAAATGAAATTTTAATGTTCAATAACTACATAAAAGACTAGTTCTACAGAATGTTAATTCAACTAAATAAAATAGTTCTACAAAATTTTAATTCGTTAATGTATCCTGGAAAAACTTAAAAGATTTTACATAATTCCAATAAAGCAAAATAGCCAGAAAAAACGCCAAAATGTTAAAAAAATTTCTAACTTCAACCACGTCTAAAAAAAGCCAAAAAGAGCTGATTTGATGTCAAAAAAGCCAGTCTGGCAACCTTGGTTGCAAAAATGACTAAACATCTGAATATGGAATACAGGCCCGTCAAAACAAACGGCGCTTCCAGAAAACAATGGCGCGCCAACGTGATAAATTTAAAAATGCGCTCCGATATTCATGCCGATAAACTGATGGAACCGGAATATTGATTGACGGATTTTTGATTATCAACCTTTACTGTATTCCAGCGGTGCCAATAGATAGCACTTGTCCTCTCCTAGAAAAAAAATTAAAAAGAAAATAATAATAATAATAATAATAATAATAATAATAACCCCCTCACGTGCCATTGCCTTGCCGAGGCGAGGGGACTTGAGTGCCTCTACGATGCTGGGAACCCTTCTGCCAGTCAAATAATAATAATAATAACCCCCTCACGTGCCTTTGCCTTGCCGAGGCGAGGGGACTTGAGTGCCTCTACGATGCTGGGAACCCTTCTGCCAGTTCTCTTGGCAGAAGGGTCACCCAAACCAGACAGGTCACAGGTTTGGGTGGTGTTTGAGAGGCCTGACTAAACATGGCCACTCCCAAACATAATGGTGAATACAAGAAGAATGAAATCGATACTGGATCGGCCGTCGCCCAGTTCAAGGGTCGCGTCTGGTGGTGACCTCTCTGGCCATCAGTCGATAAGCGGGCTACAGAGGACAGTTGGTACCGCTAGGCAACCAGGGCGCCCAACTGTGATGCAACTGGAAGATAATTCAAAAAGAGTTAAATGAAGCCGAGAGCAAAATAAGCAGATAATGGAATGCTATTATGCCGCACGCCCAGAAGAAAAAGGCTTTCAAAAAAGAATTTTTCCAATTTGGAAATTAATGTTTCCACATTTGGATGTGCCAGAGCAAAGGCTGATGGACCAAAGAAGGTACATAACTAGAAATAACATCTTCACAAAGCTAGAATTAGAAGAAATAGAAAGAAAAACAAAAAAAGAAAAAATTAGTAAACAAGAAGAGAAAGAACCAGTTGAAGACCCAGAAGAGCAACAGCTTTACCATTCTGCTAGCCTTGGGAATGGTAACAAAGAAAAAAGAAGCACGGAGCAGGATTTAGAACTTACTGAAAAACAAGACCAAATCAGGCAGAAGATCATCACACATTTGAAACAATACCAAAAAAGTGACAGATTGCCACCTTTGAAGAAATCAAGCAAGATGGAGTTGAAAAGTGTCCTGAAAGATGTGAACCAAGTTTTGTTAGGAATCAAAACCAATTCCATGACTGAAACCAATCAGCTTATCTATAGCAGTGCAGTCATTGAAAGCTGAGGAGACCTACAAATATTTAGGAATCCTGGAATCTGATTTCATATGTCACAAAGTTATCAAGAACAAGATGAAAAGTGACTACTTTAGCAGAGTAAGAAAAATTTTGGCTTCAAAATTAAATGGTGGAAACCTAATCAAGGCAATCAACACTTGGGCAGTACCAATCATCAGATACACTGCTGGAATTGTGGATTGGACTCAAGCAGACAGATGCACTTGATCGAAAAACAAGAAAACTGATGAGAAGCTATTATGCACTTCATCCAAAAAGTGATATTGATCGGCTATATCTGTCCAGAAAAATTGGGGGAAGAGGATTACTACAGATCAAACAAGTAGTAGAAGAAAAACATGGTATCAAGGATTATTTAGCAACCAGCACCGAAAAAATACTAAAGAAAGTGAATAATGAGGAACTAATCAAAACTACAATAACAAAAAAAGAATTCAGAAAGCAAGAATTGGAAAATCGACATTATGCCTGGAAATCCAAACCATTATATGGAAAATTTTTCACACAAACTGAAGGACTGGTGGATAAAAATAACTGGAGATGGCTTCAAATTGGCACAATAAAAAAAGAAACAGAGGCCCTAATCTTTGCAGCCCAAGAACAAGCATTAGCCACAAATAATCTCAAAGCAAAAATCCACAAAAGTATCAAAAATAGCAAATGTCGACTCTGCAACAATAATGATGAAACAATTGACCATATTCTCAGTGGATGCAGTAAGATTGCTCAGACTGACTGTAAACAACATCATGACAGAGTAGCTAAATTGATCCACTGGCATATGTGCAAAAAACTCACCTTCAAAGCCAATAAATACTGGTACAATCACAACATTGAAAAAGTCATTGAGAATCAAAATGCAAAAATTCTATGGGACTTCAAACTACAGACTGATACAATTTGATTCTTATAGTAAAACACACCTAACAGAAAAATAAATAATTAAATTAAATACTTGTGCCCAGTACTGCTGGTACATGTCAGACAAGACATTATCATTTTCTTGGCTTCTTATAGTAGGGGAGACTGGGGTGCTTTGTTACATTTTTTATCGAGAATTTTTTTCACGTAAGCTATTTTAATGAAAATAGGCTTCCTAAATGCCCAGAACTCTTTTCTATTGCCCAATATTTTTAATTTTCTCATAAATTGATCATTCTTTATTCAAATTTATATGCAGATAGACAGTTTGCAACAATATGCCCCATCTAGTGGTATATTGTTACATGTAAGGGGGCATGTAGTTATAAGGAATAGTTTATTTGGACATTAAACGCAATCCACAAATTATTATTTTTTAACATTCAGTGAAATGAAATATTGAATTTTAAATTATAATTTAGCTAATAATATAACGTAGCCTATAGCTTATAGGCCCTAGTTATCTAAAATTTTGAGGTATCAGAATTATTAGCATCTACATCATCAATTTAGTTGCAGTTTGTTCATAAATAAAAATTATTGAAACGAGCATAGTGATCATGGGCCCATTCGTGACATTTTCCACACTGATAACACTTTGCAGGAGCGACTCATTTAGAATAAGGATCACCATATTTGATGCAAAACCACTCATCCTCATCTGATGAATTGTCAACTGGCCTTATTACATTTATTCTTTTCTTTGTAGTTTCATTTTTTTCCAGTTTTATTTTTTTTATTTGCCCTTCCACTAAGCGTTTTTTCGACAAACATGAGCTTTTTCTTCATCCTCTAGTATCTCTTTTTAACTGGTGTGTCTGTTAAAATTTCGGTTTGTCTTTTCTTGCGTCCTATCAATTAATAAATTATCGTGTCACATGCAAAAAGAACAGACATTCGTTGATCGGCACACCAAAAATAGTCACGAACATCGTGATAGACGTCACGATATATTCCTAGAAGAAAATAACTCTAAACAAACTTTAGAAACCAAGATAACACACACACATATACACTTATATACTTGTGTTATGATCTAGTAAATATATACCAGTCATTAATTCTTAGATTACTGTGCCAACAGGCGGGGTGTGGTCTACAACAATTTCATATCCACCCAATGACTGATGGATTACGAGCCACAGTATATTCGGAATATAAATATTGTATCCAGATAACGGTGCCGAACGATTACTGTATCCAAGAAAAAGAAGAAGAAGAAACGTGAAGGAAGAATCGGAAAAGAAATAATTCATGGAGACACGTCCTTCATCGAACATAAGCCAACTGTTCAACAGACCAAACTTGTGGCCTGTTCCATTTAATTCTAACAATAAATTAAACTGCATTATCTCCAATATCATTAAGTTTATCTAACGTTACAGTCAAAATAATTATAATTTAATTGTAGGCGGAATTATTTGAGAAATCTAGGTGTGGTCCGAGTAAAACGTAGAAGGGGTTACATAAAAGACGTTTTATAACTTATAACGAATTTAAGATAATATAATTACTTTCGAATGTGTGGTTTTTTTATATATTCTTCAGAAATTCAATTCTTTAGTTCATTTAATATTTAAAAGACGTTAATAAATTTTATTTTATTCTTTTTTTTGGAGGGGAAAGGTAATTTGGTTTAATGAGTCGTAGAAACACAGAGATGTAGGTTATTCTTACCGTACACTTCCGTGTTAAGAAGTTTTTAAAAGTTATATTTATCTGAATGATCTCTCGATTTTTATGGCATGATTAATATGTAGATGAATAAATTGTACTATCTGTAGATTATTACGTAATTTTTACTCTTTAGAATACTTTGGGTGTGGCATCTCTCGTTCAATGATTACAGAGACAAGTTCCTTAGAAAGTCGCTCTGAAAAGGTTACTACTTTTTTTCCTTCTTCTTCTTTGATCAGAAACTTTAAACAAACTTAATTTAAACTGGAACATTTCCTTATATTCTTTTTTAATATTTAAAGTTTACTGAAAATTATCATTATTATTATTATTATTATTATTATTATTTTCAATCAAAAATTTGTAATTTTAGAAACGTGGAAGTATTTAATCAACTTCAAAACAAAGATTTTGTGATCAGCTTCCAAGTGAGCATAATTTATATACTTATGTAAAAAAAATAATATATTAAATGTTACTAGAAATCAATGATATAAAAATAATGGAAATCGATAATGATGGAGAGAAAATCTTAACCATACTTTTAAAGATTTTTCTTCTTCCTGCAGTGATATAATAATTCTGTTAACTCCATTAAAACTTCAGCAATTCCAGACTAATTAATTAAACTTATTTGCAATACATAATTAAAGGCTGTTAAAAATTTTCTAATTAAACTAAAATATCTAATAAAATTCGGTCTAAATCTCTTCGTACATCAATAACAGAATATTGACGTATTAGTAGTCAATTATCAATCAGTCCCTCTTAGATATACGATCAGATATCATACAGTGCACATCATAAATCATTATTACATCTACATAATTTAATTTTGAGGCATAAATAATGCATAATTTTATAGAAATAACCGAAAACACATGTAAAACGGTTACAGTAACGCGTATATATATATATATATATAATTGATCAGTTAGATTTTCAGCAAATATATCCTGTTAAAAAATTATTTAAATAAAAATTACAACGTATAATTTAGCAAAACATTAATCTAACGATGAACTTGATATGATATAATATACATATAAATCACTGATTACATATATAAATTATCTACAAGCTAACTATTAACACAGCACAAAAGTCATAATTAAGTTGAACGTTTAAAGAAACGGATTTTTGGCAAGATTTTCCGGATAAGAGATCATTGGAAAGTTTGTATCGAATAAGTGGCTTACATCATTTCTGTTGAGCCAATCAGCTGTTTTATATGGTGGCTGCTCATCCCCAATATGTCGAACATATTCGATAAGAATTTTATTTATGTAGAAGTAATAAAATTTAATCAGGCGCTAACACGTTGATATAAAAATTAATAAATCTCTAATTTTTGTGTGGAATATTTTAAGACTTCGACGTGTGTGTGTGTGTGTGTGTGTAACTTTATTTGAATGCATCGCTGCAACAAACTTATTTTAATGACCGAAATTTAATAAGAAAAAAAATAAAAGTTAAGAAACTCGTTACGTTATGAAAGCGTCAATCTATCATAACAGAAAATGGGAGAATAAAAATCCCGTTCTTGTATTGTTAAAAAGCTAATGATCAGTTGTTAACAGCGGGAAAAAAATAATACTAAATGACTTATTAGCAACAGCTTAATAGCACATTGTGGATGAAAAGTAGGTGTGGTCAAGTAGCAATAGCATATAATAACTAGAGTATTTTTTTTCTCAAATTTTTTTTCTTCTTTTCAGCATCCGATTCCATTATGAAAACGCATGTTATTATTATTATTATAAAAATCTTGTTTTCTACACGAGTGAATGGTGTGAAAATTAAATGATATATTATTGCATTTAAGTGCTATCTCATAAAATATTCAGAATATAAATTTTGCTCGGAATTCCCTAAACGTACGTTAATAATTCTCTGATGTTAAGAGAGGTTTCTTAACTTAATTCAGTACGTTCGAAAGTCACGTAAACAAATTTAATAATTAATAATATTGCAAATTTTCTGGAAAACGATTTCGTTAATGTATTAGATATTTTTATTATATATTATTTTTATTTTTATCGATTGCAAAGATTGCTTATTTCTTCTTTTGACGTAATGTCGAGAGAAGAAATTAGTATATTTTTTCATTAAAAAAATTATATAATTTAATTTTGTAAAATTTTCTTTTTTTCCTTTTTTTGATATTTTTTTAAAAACGTATCCATTTATATGGTTTCCATTTATTCAAATTGTATGTACTACCTAGTATGTAGCTAAATCTGTTTCTTATGTGAAGGAATTTTGGATAAAAAAGAAAACAAGTCAATGTTTTCTTTTTTTCCTTTTTTTCGATATTTTTTTAAAAACGTATCCATTTATATGGTTTCCATTTATTTAAATTGTATGTACTACCTAGTGTGTAGCTAAATCTGTTTCTTATGTGAAGGAATTTTGGATAAAAAAGAAAACAAGTCAATGTATCGACTTTATTTAAAGTAAAAAAAATAAATGGTAAATATATAGGATCAAAAAAAGTTTTTCAGTATTCGGGCAAGGAAGGAAGGAATTTTCTATTAAATTCGCTATTTAATTATGAGAAAAATATTTATATAAGTATATTTTTTAAGCTTTTTTGCAGTTTTATAGTAAAATTAATAATGTTTTGTCCCTTAAAATTAACTAGAATTAAGTTACTCTTATAATCGACGATGTGCAATCGATTGTTTATGACATTTTACGATACTACGAATTGGCAAACTTATGGGTTAAACTGTAATGGCGATTATATGGGAGGATTGTTGCTAATTTTGTGCAAGGAAATTCGAGGAATTTAATCCGTTTTATTGCAAACGGTTAAAAATTCTTAATATTTAATAGAACGACGTATTAAGTATGCAAAGAAGAAACATGGCGTGCCGTTTGGAAAATGTGATAATAAATCAATATATTTTCTAGTTTAGCCAGTTATTTTAGATAATATCATATAAAAAAACTCTCTCGAGTACATATTTGTGTTATATAGGATATATATTTTTTAAAATACGTTATATTTAATTTTATTATATGAGTAAAAATTCGCTGACTATCGAATCGAAATCATCGTCTTAAAAGAGGTTGGAGATATGCTGACGATAATGGAGGGCAGGAAAAAAAACCTAAATTTAATAGTCATAATGATAATATCGAGGATGCGAATCGCTAAATAAAATTCCAGTAAATATGATGTAGAAAATGATGTGCAAGCAAAAACACAGATAAGCTTATGACGAAAGATATAATGCGTTTAGAAAGATGCTGAATTGTCAAAATAGTTCTTTCAAAAAGAACGAAATCAAAGCGACAACGAAAATTTCTAATAGCTTTTGGCACTTTATATCAGTTTTTTCTGGAATGAGATAGAAAACAATGAAGTTGTTATTGTTGTTTCTGTAGTTAAAGTATATATACCATAAGTTAAAGTCTCGAAGAAATTTTTGGATCTCACCTTGGCCAAAAAAATAGCGGGATCGATGCCAGAACCAGATATGATCCTAAACAGTATTTTTAATTATATTATATTTTTGATACAAAACAGCAAAACATTGTAACAGAGGTTGGTTTCGGGTGAAAAATCAAGAAAAGTGGCATTGAAATCCGGAAAGTCATTTATCAAAACTATAATTGAATCGTTATCTTTTGTGCAGATGTCACCGCGAAGTTTATAAAATAAAATTAGACTGACATTCATTCAAACAAAAATTAACTCATGTTCTTTTTATTAATATAATTTTGTAGACATTAATTTTCTTTCTAAAAATGCGAATCTTTTTTGTAAAAAAAAAAAAATTCTATAGTAACGGCTTTAATATTATCGAACTGAATTAATCGAGTGGTTTTCGTAGCGTAGACCACCGAATAATTCCGAATCGATTTAATGCAATTTAGCCAATCCAATAAATAATCTAGAGAGCGATACGGCATAGTTTAAATATCTAAAATAAAAAAAAACGAAACCTTAATATTCTTCCCACAGTTTGACTCTTAAAAGAAAAAAAAATTCCGTAATAGTCGGTTAAGATAAAAAAACATTTCTTTCCACATTCCTTCGACCGTTAATAATGGAAGTGACCAAAATTGACCAAAATTGCGGTAGTAACGTCATATAAGAGTTTACTAGTCCAACATTTCGATAATTACAATTTTATTGGAAACCGAAAGGTTAAAACAGCAAATGAATTGTTCCGGTTCCAAAATTTACGTTTATTTTTTGAATTTATTTGATTAAATGACTGTTAAAAAATATTTAAAGAATTAAAAATGAACGTATTGCATTTAAACAAATCAAAATTTAAAAACTATAAGTGATGCCTTTCCAAAATATAGAGATCACACGCAAACTGCAAGAAACTTTAATGGTATCTGCTGTGAAATACTTATACTTAAAAAACCATTTTTTTTCCTATATGAGAAACTTAGCTGCCATGCATGTTAAGAAACAATATTTGACCCATAACACTTTCATTTTTGTAGTCAACGGGCCGTAATGTCATCCTTAATGCACGACGATATTCTGGCACATTTCTAAAGAGATTGAATATTTTTTTTTCCTCTTTTAGAAATAAATATACGCAAATGTACGAAGATAAAAACAAGGATGTAATTATGCAATTTTTTTTAAAGTATCGGATAAAAACTAATTGCAACTTAAGGTTTTTCTTTCCTGCAAAATATTCTTTATGCATTTTTGGGTGCGGGTTATATATCCAAACAGAGTGATTCGAAGGAATTTAAACTATATCCGATATATTTTTTTATATATTATATTTTTTGCAAGAAACCACACTTCTGCTGCAGATATCAAGTTACTTAAGTATATATATTTCGTGCGACTTTAGTTTTTCATCTGTAAATCGATTTGCCATGATGTAGAAACGATTGAAATAATAGAAAGTATATAAATCCCATTTGCGATTGAATTTTTTTTTTAATATATATATTCTATATATATATTTATTCTAAATTTAGAATGTTTCGGATAGCATATAGAATAAGCTATAATCTCTCGAGTCTAATTCAGAATTCGATAGTCAATTATAAATTAAAAATATTGGAATATCGGGCATAAAAATCTGCATAATTTTTCAAACATGCATAATTATTATTTTTTTAATGGAAAATTTTATTTTTCTTTACATCTGGGATATACTGTACGCTATAAGTTTAATAAATACATTAAGTTTTAATTATATTTATGGACAATTTTATTGTCAAACAAACCCGTAAAGAGATCGAAACAATATTTTTCTCGGTCAGATATCTATACATTTTAAAACTTTTCTAAATAATTCGAATATCTAGAGAGTATAAAATCTATATTTTCTTGGAAACAACAAAATATTTTAGATGCTAGAATTTTTTCTTCGAAATTCACTCGAGGCAAAGGAAGGAAAAAAGGGCAAAAAAATGCCCAAAGCACAAACGAGCACCATCATCAATCTAATAAAATGAATATATCCAAGTATAAAATTTTATTTTTTAAAATATTTTTATACTTAATTAATTAAAACTGTTTCGCGCATAATTTTTAAATATGAAGAATGCCGTTCAAACTTTTTAAACTGTATACACTTATATATATTTAAAACATAATATTGTATTATTAAAAAAAGAATAAACATAGAGGAGAAAAAAACTTTTAAAGTAAGAGAAACGTTAAAAATATTTTCAAAGTAGTTACATAAAGAATATTAGGTATCACTTAATGACTCGAATACATTTTTAAGAGAGCAACTTTAAAGTAAATAAGTCGGTCAAAAGTATAAATGTATAAACAAGCCAAGGGATTCCAGTGACGCAATACCATGTGACAAGTGTTCGAAAATAACTTACGGCCAGTTGATCGCCAAAGCTTCGTTTTTTGTCTCCCTTCTGGCCCCCTTTTCCTGATCCTCTGCTATCTCTTCCGGATATACCTCCACCGCCCCCTCCCGGGACTCCGCTGGAGTAGTTCATAGTTAAAGGAGTAACACGCCAGCTCGTCTGCTACTTTCTACTGTGGCGACACATGCAACTCACACCTTACTCTCACATCGCTAGCGCCTCCTGGCGGAGAGAAAAGAGCGGGAGAAGAGCTGCACTGCAGAAAGATAGCCACACCTTTGGCAGTTTGCCCCAAATGTCTTCTCTATCTTGTCTTCCTCTTATGCTCTCAGATACTCGCCCGAAAATTTGTTTTTCTCCTATAATTAACCGATAATTCCCATTTGCTCGCGTATTTTCTCCTTTCTCGCACTTTTGACTTATATAAGAATTTTTAACGAGTTTTAAATAACAAAAAAGGATGTTTCATGACGTTAATTACACTCGTACGCAAACCGTTAAAAGTTGATAAATATAATTAAATCGTTGGGTTAATATATACCGTAATTAATTATACAATTAATCAATAAGGAAAATATTAAATGCTAATCGTACGTCGCCGTATTTTAAAAAAAAATGAAAAGAAGAGGTTAAGTAGATTATTATCCTGAAGAAAATTGCTAATGACGTTTAAGAACTTGCGCTAGATTAATATCGTTTTATTGTATATACGCTAAATGATCAATCACGGGGAAAATAAGAACAACAATGAATGTAAACAAATAATTCAAACATTAAGTGGAAAATAATTATCCGGTAATTGAAGAGCATGAAGATGAGTTAGAATAATATCCAATGGAGCAGAAACAAGTTCGGAGCAGTAAAGAAATGTCATTAAGCAGTTTCATTTTTTTTTCCTTTTTTTACATACAGATGAAAGTTATTCGTATTTTCTAGCTATAAATTATTCCTTCTACTTCATTACATAAGTTTACAGCCATGTAAATATAAACTATAACTTAAATTTTAAATAATAAAAAGTTTAAAAGAAGATAATATAATTTTTCAATAATCTATTTAGTTCTGCTTAAAAGATCAGTAAATATACTATAAATTGAGTCTAGATATCGTGAAAAATGAAGGACATCTGGACTTTGAAACATTTTTCCACTTAGTTGTTTCCGATAACTACGAGTTTCTATCCTGTTATAAAGGTTGAGCATATGTTTATATGCTTTATATATATAAAAATTGTGGCGATTTATAAATTAATTGTTTCTGTTTGTGTTGTTTTTTAATATTAAATTATTCATGCGAAACATTATCACGCAAAATATATTTATTTTAAGAAACTAGGAGCGATAAAAAAAAGGAAAAAACATGATTCGAATTTACACCTTAACAACTAAGAGAAAAATACGACTTGCTACCTTAAGCACGTATTATTATTATTTTTTAATAATTTTATATTAGATAAATTTTTAATATATGTGTAAAACAGAGTGGCTGAATGCTTCCTCTAATCAAAATTAATAAAATTATTGGATAGAAGGTTTACTTTAAAAAAAAAATTAATATACCAAATGTCTTACTGAAAAAAATTTTGTTATAAAAACATCGAGTGAATTTAAACATCGTCTTTCTGAAATGCGGTTTTTTTTTCCGTTCTAAATATGGAAAAATCATACGAAAAAGATTATGCAAATAAAGTCATATATTTATAAATTTCAGACATTTAATGCGGGTAATTTAAATATTGATAGCGCTTTTTTTTTTAGTAAGAAAATATAAACGGTAAAGTTCTGTTTTTTCTCTAAGCATTATGTTTTTCAGAAGTACCGGTATTACACATACAAGAAGGAAATTCTTATATAATAACTAATATAGAATATAAAAATATTTCTCTAGAATTTATTTTGCATCCAAATTATGCAATATAAATGCTACAGAATTCGATCGTAAATTTTATATTTTTATCTAATAATATCCGATAAGGATCTAATAACAGAAAAAGAATGAAATATTGACAAATTGGACATGACATAGAATTATTTTTATGCCGACTTCTGCGCCTCCCTTGATGAAGAAAAAAGTTTATAAACATGCGAGTTGCTGGCGATAATTTTTATAAATATTCTGTGTAGAAATAATTATAAAATTGAGTTAATGGTAAAAGATGATTTTATGTAAAAAACACCTTTTTATTAATGTTTACTGTTTCAGTTTAAAATCATATTATGAATAAATAATTATATACATATGACATGATATTTTATTAATGCTAAAATAAATATTTAATCGAACAATTAGCTACAAGTCGAAGTCTTATTAATATAATTGCTCCAAATTACTCAATTCGATGAATTGTTTTGATTAATATTAATATAAACGTAGAGAAGCGATTTGGCGACATTATCGTACTTCGTGATATCGCTGCTAATCTATACATACAAGTAAATAATAACGAAAAAAAATGTTTGCGAAAAGTTTCTGCGATTTGTATCTTTGTTTTCCAGTAGAATACATTTAAAATTTTAAAATGTCGCTTCTAGAATTCGCTAAAATTGCTGTTCGATGCAGCCGTGATGTCGATTGTTTTATTGACTAACGCACTCCAATTTAACTTAAGTAACTTTTTCCATTCAGACAGAAAATAGCATTCTTGAATTGTTCAATGTTCCGAATCATATTTTAAACCCAGAATGTATAAAAAATGGCACGAATCTTAATTTTTTTTTCTAGAATTAATCAGTTGGTGTTTTTTTTTCTCTCTCTTGACTGAGCGATTTGCCATCCGTTTGATGAATCGTAGGGATGAGTTGAGTATTCTGGAGTCCAAGATAGCTCGATATGACATAAAGGATCTATATAACTAGCGAATTGTGAAAGATATCGCATAGAAGAGAATGAGATGACTATAAATTAAACGGCATTTAATGAATTACGAGCTGTAAATGGCTATTTAAGCCACTTACCGACTACTATGCAGTTTTGAGATTTATACAGAAAAAAACCCGTATTTTTTGTGTTTAAAATGCTTTTTTTTACTTGATTGCCATTAAAATGACATATTCTACAACGTAAAGGAAATAAAATACAGAACATAATTTGTTACAGACACGAAACAAGAAAGTAGGAAACGAATAGTAATCGTTAAACGAGATTTACTACATAGCATATTTAATTAACTACTATATTTAAATATTTAAATTAAATAAATGCCATGCGTTATATTAATATAAAAATATAAAATAATTTAATCCTATAATTACATAATACACATCATTAATTCCATTAAGTAAAATTAATAGATTGTAAACGACCATAAGATGATGATGATGATGATGTAAGAGATACAAAAATCATCATAGAAATTGTTTAGAAAAATAATTTACAACAAAAACAAATTTTAATCGCATTTTAAAAGATAAAATAAAATGTGTTATTGATAAAATTTCAGTAAATTTTGCGTTGGTATCTCGAGGTAATAGAAGTATATTAATAAGGATGAGTAAAAAACTTTTTTAAATATTTTTTAGTATATTAAAATAAATAGAAAACTGTATGATCCATGAAAGAGAATCCCAATTACTGTCCAATTCTACGATGACCATTAGAAATGAGTCGTAAAAAATAAGGAAAAAATTACACCTTGGCTTCTTCGGTGACCCAATTCAAAACGAAAAAAAGAAAAAAAAATGCATAAAACTTGCAAAAGATGATTTACTGGAGTTTGCGAGTTGCCAAAATAATATTTCTTTTTTTTCGTTCCTTAAACTATACAGAACATAATATTGTTACAGTATTATTAATAAAATATTTCTGCTACTTAATACATAAATTTAAAAGTTGATGATAAGACTCGAGGATATAAAAAATAAAAAAAAATGATATGGCTTATTACGCGAGCTGCGAGGTGACATTCTCTCCTGTAAATCACGCTTTCCTATCTGTCTCCAATGCAAAGCTATAAAGAAGCTCCGAAGCCGAGTCATCGGTCATTGATGAAAGCCAGACTTTTGTCATTCACAATATTGCACACGTCAACTGATGTATGCCTTCTATATAATTGTTTCAATCAAAGAATTGTAAAGAAAAAAATATATGAGATATGTAATATTGCACACATTTAGAACGTATATTTGTTGATAACATAAAAAAACAAGAATAAAAATATCATTGTTGAAAACATTAACGCATAAAAAACAAAGATTACTTTGAATACGATGCTACGAATTTTGGTTCAATGCCAACATAAAAATCACAAATGGCTATACCGATGTATTGTGAAAACTTTAACTTCTTATAAATAAAATTTGTATTATTCAATTCAGCTATAACATATTACAAAGATTTACTTCTATATTAACAAATAAATATGATAAAAATTTGTGTACTTGATTATAATGGTTGCAATTTCTTTATATGAGCATAGTTTAATGTTTAAAAAAATCATCCGTAAATATATATATATATAATACTTAATCAGTTAAGTAAAATTTGGCAAGAATGTCATAGAAAACAAGATAAGGTCTTAGTTATTATTGTTAAGAATCGAATAATCTGGCATTGTGACAAAAGAATAAAGATAATGAGCGAAGTTTACTGAGTTTCGAGTGTTTCAATGGTCATAGATCTTCTCCAGGTTAGTGAAAAATGATGGAAGAATTATTGTGAAATTGCAAACACTTTAAAAGAATCGATATCAATAATTGAACATATTACAATCCGATAAATTAAGAGGAAAACAAATATTTATTTATTTTTAAACTGGAATAAATTTAATCAGAAGGTTGTAAATCAGACGTAATCTCTTCGAGGAAAGAGAATCGACTGATAATCGAATAAGAACTCTCGAAATTTATATGCAAGCTTCGAGAGTTTGATTCGATTATCGAAAAATTATTTTCGATTTTCTAAAATTAGTTTGAAAAATCAAAATTTTGAGAATGATAATCGAAGAAGAACTCTCGAAATTTATATGCAAGCTTCGAGAGTTTGATTAGATTATCGAAAAATTATTTTCGATTTTCTAAAATTAGTTTGAAAAATCAAAATTTTGAGAAATGTTTCGGTAGTTACTCAAATGCATCAATGTCTAAATTTAATTTTAGATTGGCGTAATCGAATAACATCTATCTATATCTATATTATAATCGAGATTAAAAATAAATCGTTTAGAATTGAAATTTCGTTAAATAAAATTTTATTTACATATAAACCGGTTTTCGATTTAAGACGTTATATGCAAATTCAAATTTTAAATTAATTAATTATTACGTCACGAACCATTGTTGGACCGAAGACAAACTTAGAAAATGATTACGTAGTTATCAAAATAAAAAAAAAATTCGTTATTTTAATTAATATTCCAAATCAATGGCTTAGTTTTGTAGATTATACGAGCCTACATCTTAAGCTTTGAGATCGGTTTTTATTATTAAATTAAAATTACGATTCTGCAAAAATCGGTAACCTATATCTTATATACGCAGTGCCTAAATGATTATTTGTAGATTTAGTGATATCGATTTCTGGGAGTCGATTAAATGGAAATGAAATGGAAATTAAATCACCGAATTTAACGAAGACAGCTCGTAAACAAAATCCTAAGGTACCTTGTAACAATCGGCCTTTGGGACGTTAGCCAAAAAGTCCCAAAATCGATTGAAGACTTTGCCAAACTCTTACCTCGACCGAGGTGCAATAGCACAAGAAAAAAAGGTCCACTTCTTATCTTTTAAGTACAGTGGAAACAATTTTTATATTTATACATTATATAACTGTATCAGCTAACATAAATTTGGAAGTTAAAATATTTGATATCAGAGATATTTGTTTGTTCAAGCTACCTTATGTTGTAAAGCTTAACATTCAGGTCGATATACTAAAAATAGAAACCGGGTCCTCTCGTCATGAGACTTGCTGCAGGAAGAAAAAAAAGAACGAGAGAGTAAAGAGAAAACAATAAAAATGCTTTCATTAATCTTTGAGATAGACAAGAATTTTTTCATTTTGTTTTTTTTTTTTAACTTTTTATAACTTCACTACTCCATATCGAACAACTCGTTTGTCTTCAAAAGTAAGTTTTAAGTGCCTAAAATTTTCTATCCTTTCTTTCACACATATACAAGAAAGACTAGCATGAAAAATGAAAAATGCTAAATCGAAAAATTTAATCATAAGATCATTCTAAATGCGGAAATTTTTCTTATCTGATTAGTTACCTCTTCGTAATATAATTTCTGATCACCAGATGGCGCCGTCATTAATACTGCCAGTTTTTACCCGAAAATATCGTTAATGTTCGTGCTCACTTTATATATGTTAGCGGAAAATGACAAGACGAAATTGCTTCCATGAAAGCAGAAAATGAGCTTCTATCATGAATTTTTCTCCGCCTTAAAAAAAATATTCTTCTAATGTCGTCAATCAAACTTTAGTTGATAATAATGTTCTCTCAGCCTGAAATAAGAATTATCCAAATATTGAAATGATGGATTCAACGCCATTAAATAAATTTTACAAGTATTTTTTTATTATTTTTAAAAATATATACGGTATTATTATTATTTTTTTAAATATTAATAAATTAACAAATCGAAATTTAATAAATTTTTATCGATCAAATTCGGCATTTAAAAATACTCCAAAAGAAACTAATCTGATTGAAAACTTTTGTTAAATCTTAAAATTGATTACTCCAATAAACCCTAATCTGACGAATTTTCTCATTTATAGAGAGAGTCATTACCGTAGATTATGGCTTATTACACTTATCTATACGGAAAATTTCCAACTTAATGACATTTATTTTCCATTAGTATTATAAATTTAAAATTTCTTTTTATCGAAAATTTAAAAAAAAATTTCATAACACAAAAAGAAACTTTTATTAGCAATTTGTAAATGTTAATTAATTTTACAAAAATCTATTATTGTATATACAGTATATATTTTTTCTTTTGTACAAATGAAAAAAATCGAATTTACATTAATTTAAAAATATTTTTAAGTTAACAATCGGTTAAATAATTTATGGGTTTTACGTTATTTTACGAACCGATATGATTTATGTACTGATATTCCGCTATGATTAATTTTTGATCAAAGTCATTTTCAGAATGTCGCGCTGTTTTAAACGTTATATTTTCTTAAATTATAGAAATACTATAACATTATTTATGATTTTATAAATAATGTTATTTATAATTTAATTTTGTTATACTTCTTCATTGCTTACCGGCATATTTCAAAAACCAGAAATAAAGTTTTGAACATTGTTTAGCATTGTATTTTATATTGCTTCTCATCCTACCGAATTAAACATTATGTAAGCAAGGTAAAAAAACAAATTTGGCATTTTTCATAGTTATAGCTCCTTGATTAATTTACACATGTAGCAACATAATTTGTTGCTATAGGTGCAAATTAATCAATAAATTTTTTCATCATATGAAAAAATTTTTTTCAAAAATCTTATTATTGTTTAACTGATATTTTTTTCTATTACAGTATTAAATTTTAAAATATTTTTGTACATGGAAAATAATTCGTTATAGAATTTAATTTAGACTTAGTGCCATCTGGTGATTCCGATTTTTAATATAAGAAAACTTTTTAATATTTAAATATGCTTTATCTTAAATTATTCATTGATAGAATTATAAAGAAGGCATCAAAAGTCATCTTAATTTATTTCAAAGTCAATCAAATTTTTTTTGTATTTTTTTGAACTTAAAAAAATTAGAAAATTCAGACCCAAAAAAATTTATTAATTATTTGCATTATTTTAAATGGATTCTTCGAATAAATACATAAAAATTCATTTACTGCATGGCATCAAAAAATACTCACTTTTTGATACCATGCAGTAAAATTTGAGAAAATTCTACGAAATTTTATGCTTTACGACCTCCTTATAAATTTTATAACGAGGATGTAAGATGTAAAATTTTGGAAGGGATGGATAAAAACATAACACGATATACTTGTCAAGCGAAAAAAAATTTTTTTTTTTGTTGTAAAACAAATTAATTGTTTATATTTGTGTTCGGCATATATAAATAAAATTATAAACCACTACGAAAATTTATTATTCCAATGCATCTCAGAAATAAACTTTCAAATTTAAAAATAAGAAAAAATAAAGCGAATTAATGTAAGAATAAAGCCCTGTAATGATCTTTTTGCAGAAATTTCTGGGATAATTTAATTAAAAGTTTTTTAATTCGATGCGAACGATGAACAAAATGAAGAAAAAATAAAATATATTTGATATTCAAACGCTTAAGAGACTCTTTCATGACACTCGAGAGACAACAAAAATCATTTTAGAATAAAAGTTTTCAAATATTTTTATTGTGGTAAAAACAGAAAAATATAACTGTGCTTTGATTAAAAACAATCGAATAAAATTATTTCAGATGGAATTTTAACTTATCTATATAGGCAGATGATATATTTCAGTTTATACGTCAAACTATAAACACTTTATACTTAATATATAGTATGCAAGTCATACTTTTGCATCTCAAGCTGACTGATCTATGTAAAAATTACAACACATTCTCAATTTTTCGAGATAAAGGAGGAAACTTATGTACGAATAATTCGAAATTTTTATTTTATTATATTCTACGAAATACTATATACCTATACCATATTCTAACTATATAGGGCCTACACATATTTCTTATTGACCTTTGGGCACAGGCCCAAAGGTCAATAAGACTTAGATATTTCACTTAGTTATACAGTACTATACTTACTAACAATCTGTCACTTTCATATGGAGTGCCACAGTTGGCCTCATTACTACTTAGCATATTCTAACTATATAGGGCCTACACATATTTCTTATTGATCTTTGGGCACAGGCCCAAAGGTCAATAAGACTTAAATATTTCACTTAGTTATACTATGCTTACTAACAATCTGTCACTTTCATATGGAGTGCCACAGTTGGCCTCATTACTACTTAGCATAAGGTTAACTGAAACAGGTGCAGTTTTATGCAAAACAACTTGTTTTACAAATGGCCAAATGGCGAAGAGCAAAGACTTTTAGGTATGATTCTGTTTAAGTAGCCCTCTGCATACTTGTTCATTTCATCCTCTTTCATCTCCTTCCCTCTTTCCCAATTCTTCTACTGTACTCCCTTCCTCCAATTCCCCTATTCTTTTTTCTATTGACTAAACCTCTGAGTAGAGTCTTGATCTCATTCTACAATACAATACAATGTATACACTTATTATATTAAAAAACTTAACAATTTATTCTATTCTGTGAATTTTATTTTTTCGAGAATCCTGGAGACTTTTTTCTAATTTCTGAACAAAATTTTTTTTTCTCACAACTTTTATATTATTATATTCAGTCTCACCGACTTATGCACTCCAAAGACGTGCATTATATACATATACAGTATATTTATAATATATAATTTTATGAACAAAGTAATTTAAATAAAATTAAAATCGTTCACGGATAATTCGCAAACGGAATCATCTGCTTTTGGATAATCGAGAATATAGTTTTAAACCATAAATTATAGGATAAATGACTTAAAATTTAGTCATTTATGGTCACAATAATGAGAAAGTTAAGCATTCAATTTAAGTAATGCTTAAGTTTCAATAATAATAATAATAATAATTGTGATCTAAAGCTTTGTATTATTTTCAGCATTTAGAAATTAAAAATTTCTGGTTTTGCATATCTTAATTCCATTAATAATTGTGATCTAAAGCTTTGAATTATTTTCAGCATTTAGAAATTAAAAATTTCTGGTTTTGCATATCTTAATTCCATTAATATTTAGCTAAAAATATATTTATATATACTTTTTCATGGGAATTATTTTCACGAATTAATTTTTCTTTATGTATGATTAGACAGAATCGATTTTAAAACGTCATTTTTAGATATATCAAACAAAATTTTGTGTTTTAAACGTATAATCTTAACAAAAATAAATACTTTTTTTTACGTTACTAAATACAAATACGTCTTTAAAATTTTATACTGCATTAAATTTGAAAGCTCTTGAAATAATGGATCCTTTCTTTAAGATCACCTGTATCCTTTGATCATCTTAAATCATATTGTACAAAATAAGAAGTAAACTTTTGTTTTAACATCTAAACTCGTATTTAAGTTCAATAATAATAAAAGAAAAAACAAATTTTTTTCCTTTCTGAAATAACCAGGTGTAAAAATATTCTGATAAAAAAAAGAAAACTATTTTAACGTAACAATAATATTAATAGAACTTTATACTTTCCGAAAGTGGATGTTAAATGCGGTGATATGTCGAAGTGTTTCATCTAAAAAAAGAAATATCATCAGCCTGATAGTCAGCGACTTCATTTCTAAAGTATTTCCAGCTTGAATATTTTCTATTGGAGATGAAATGATGATGAAAATAACTTTTCACTTCTAGATGATGAACTTTATAAAACGATCGTATGACCAAGTTTTTATATGAGAGCATCATAACTTTATTTTCAAAAGACGAAAATTTTTAGAGATATCGCTAAACTGATATCTTTAAAATTTCTCGTCATCTTAAGAGAGAGCAACACCATCAACTTGACAGCTGGAAACTTCATTTTTCTAACAATTTTTTTTCTTTGCTATCAAGAATATTTTTATTTAATTCTGATACGTTTACGAACTTAATATGCAAATGTAAAAATTTTATATTTTAATGTAATTTAAATATTTAGTGTGACGAAGGAAAGCATATTTCATCGAATGTTTTACGAAAATGTGAATGGCAGTTTGATCACTGTGTACATTAAAAAATAAGTAGAAAATATGTTTAACACTTTAAAATTTGGATAAATTTTATGGTAAAATAATTAACACATCGTTTTATGTTTGCGTAAGACTTATTTTTATAATTAAATGTATAATTATTTAGATACAGTCACAATTATTATCTACAATTTGATTTAACCAGTATGAATTAAACAAATTTTCTTCTTTAATGTTTCGAACATAAAATATTTTTTCTTGTTCCTTTTTCCATACGAAACGCTCAAAGTTAAGTAATTCGAGTACATAAATGAAGAAATGCAAGCAAGAAAACTTGCAAAAAAAATTTTTTTCCTCTAAAAACGTAATTATTTTCTTATTTGTCACATTATTAGAAAAAGTAAAATAGAAGAGCAATTTCCAACTATTAAAGTATATAATTTGCCAAAATGGAGAATAAACACACTTATAAATGTGATTCACGATCTCACAAGTGAAGTTTTTAGTAACTAGAACTCCTTACTCGAAGTAAAAATTTGATAGTTTCGTTAAACTCGTATCAGATTTCATAGATATCCATTAACTCAAAATTACGGCCAGTCTAAATACTCGGTATGAAATATTGGAGAAAGGAAAAAAAAAGCTCTATATAGAAACTGTGTGAGTTAGCAACTACCGGAAGTAATTGACGCAGAATGGTCATGGTTCATGTCATACTGGGAACAAGAAAAGACAGACAATGTTAATACCATCATCACTATATTATCCGATATGAGCTTAGATAGAATATATGAAAGGAGTTATAAAAAAATGTGTTTACGAATGTCAAGCACTCATTTTTCTTTATTAATTCTTAG
Organism: Olivierus martensii; assembly: GCA_000484575.1. Lineage (NCBI taxonomy): Eukaryota > Metazoa > Arthropoda > Arachnida > Scorpiones > Buthidae > Olivierus > Olivierus martensii. Next base: position 21,986 of record AYEL01069818.1, read on the forward strand.
AATATTAAAATATTGTTAATTAAATTTACAAAGGAATACCCTATAAATTTATCTAATGATTACTGTATGTATTCTTCAAGTAATCATTATAAAAAGAGCAATATTATCGATTAAAACACGTGATTAATGAGCTTTATATTCATATAATGAGATTCCGTGAATGATAAAAGTTGTAAGAATTTTTTCAATAACTAAAATCGATAGCGTACGTCGTCGTTTTTTTTTTTATATAAATTGAGAAAAATAGAAAATGAATCTTCTTCTGTTCCAAAATTAGTGCATTTGTGATGTTATACAGAAAGAGACTGGATGATTTATTGGATCGTTTCACGTTTTTATGTTTAAACATAATTTTTGCTGTCGGAATTTATATTTATTATTATTTTTAAGTATCGCAGTTCGATTGAAGAGAAGTGATTTTATTTCCGCCATCGCGTTTTGATTGATTATTTTCTTAAAGAGATTTTTATTACCGACGACAAAAATTATAGTCTTCAGCTTATCGCAAATTTATAAATATATTATTATTTATATTAAATTATGAGGAAAATATCACGGCATATATCGATCTATCTCTTTTTAGCATATATATTTTGAGATAAATTCTTTAGACAGATTTAAACGACGATTTTCTTAAAACGTCAAACAATTAATATAATAATACATTTAAATCATTAAATAAGCCTATTATAAGGTTCTAAATAGTTAAAAAGTTATTAGAAATAAAGGAAAATTCTAAACAGTTAGTATGCAAGTTTATCAGCTTTTGATAAATTTTAATCTTTTATACAGTATAGTCTAATATCATATTAATCAAATTTCAGTAATTTCCTCAACAAATTTTCCTTAACAATATTAAAATTGTTAAATATATAAAAAAATTAAATAATTTATGCTTAATTTTATTTTTAAAATTATGCATAAAAATTAAAAAAAAATATTCACGAATCTTTTTTTCTTTTTTTTCTTTATAATTTGAATTTTGATACGCTAAGCTTACGTTAAACATAGAATTTTTTATAATTAATATTTTTCAGAAATAAATTATCAGCATAATTAAAGAAAACTTTTTGAAACATAGGATATCTAATATGTAAAAAAAAAAATGAATTTGATCGAAATCAATTGAGCAATGCGATCTTTAGAAGAGTTCATGATAAAAGGACTTCCTACTCCTTCATTTTGTCCCAATCAGGTTGAATTTTTCAGAAAACTTTAAATAACACGAAAAACGTTTACATTCCAGATTTGTTCGGAATCGTGACCTATAGAGCCATTTATGGAGAAGAGAATCAGTTTTTACATCCCTTAGTTTTAGTCCAATTGGGTAAAAATTTTCAGGAACTTTTAACTAAGCTAGGATAAAATTATAGGTAGTTTCCACCTTTACGAGCTAACTCGTTCCTGGAACATGCTCGTTAAGTAAAAACTCGTAAACTAAGAATCAATTTCCCATAGATATAATGTTAAAATCAAGAGTTCTATACTCGGCAATATAAAATTAAACAATAAAATTAAGTAAAGACCAACAAAATCAATAGTTTATGATTAAACGATGTTTCATTTATTGTTTAATTTAAGTTTTAGTTTTAGTTTTAGTTTTTGATTAAACGATGTTAAATGAAAGCATAATCTTTAAAGTTATAATAATAAGTTCTCAAGTTATAATCTCAAGAAAGTTATAATAATAAAGAAATTATTTAATGTCATACGAATATTAAGGAATTTTTTTTTGCCATCAATCACCGATAAAAGATTAGATAAGCTTCTACACAGTGAATAATGCCTTAGGTGCAACTCAGGAATGAAAATTGTTTACATAATTTGCCAGTGAAACTATGACATCTAGAGCGCGTGCTACTTCAGCTTCTCTGTCGGCCATTTTGATTTTTCTGATTTCGTAGCAGAATTCGGAGTTTTTGCTATAAATTCAGTCGTACTGTATTGCATAGTTACCTACGTGGTTTGAAACGCCATTTTATGAACGTTTAGCATTCATTTACTTCAATTAATGCTAATATTTTAGATTTTTTTAATATTTCATGTTTGAAAAAATTCCCCTAATTCCAAGAACTCGTAAACCAAGAACTTCCTATATATTCCAAATTTGGTCAAAAGTGATTAAATAATGCGATATGTATAGGTTATTTATAGAAAACGGATTCCCCTTTTCTCCCCCTTTATTTTTGACCCGATTGCATTGAAATTTCCAGGGGACCTCAAATAATTTAATAAATACCTATATTCTAAATTTCATCGATATAGATTCAACGATGCGATTTTTAGAAATATCTGCAAAGAAAGATGAAAAGAGAAAAAACCTGGGATTTTTTGCCGATTTTTACAATTTTTAAAGTACTCTAGATTCTTTTATTAGTTGAATTTAAAGCTTCAAATTTGGTAATCGGTGTCCTATTGAATACTTTTCTCGAATAAAATTGTCAGATTAATAATATCTAACTTATAACGAGAATTACAGCGAATTGAGTTTTGGCCGTAATGACTCTTGTAATAAGAGTCAGTCAAATGACTATTGTACTTAGCTCAGAGTCACTGCCGTTCCTTTTGATTAAATACCAAATTTAATCCCAAAAAAATTAATTTTTGCGTACATTAAGTAACGTTACTTGATAATAACAAAATACTATATATTTGTAATGAATATATTCTCGTATATATACAACATATATGTATATATGTTGTGTATATATATATAAATATATATATGGTATAATGAAATATAATTATTTTAATTATTAATTATTTATATTTATTTTTTGTTCAGTTGGCAACATGAGTTGTTAACCGCCATGTTCTTTGGTTTTGAGTTGAAATAAATCTTTCATTTACTCTCTGATATGTTATTTATATAAATTAGCACTCTGTAGATGTGGGAAAACATCGACGTTACCACATATATATATATAAAATATAAGGTTTAAGAAATAATACTGATGTTTAGTAAAGTTTTATAAATAATGTTTATCAGTCATTCAAATAGAAAAAAATCTTGTCAAAATTGAAGTATAAATTATAAAACTGTCTATTAAAAAAGTTTAAGAAATAATACTGATGTTTAGTAAAATTTTATAAGTAATGTTTATCAATCATTCAAATAGAAAAAAATCTTGTCAAAATTGAAGTATAAATTATAAAACTGTCTATTAAAATTTCGATCTTTTTTTTTTCATTAAATTGATTTTTATGAATGTCAAATAAGCATTTACTAATTTACAAGATGCCACGTTTTCAATACAGTGGATGATCGGTTCAAAGAAAATGTTCGTTATCCGAATTGTTCGTTAACCGATC
>AYEL01069821.1:0-98058 GCA_000484575.1 Olivierus martensii
GTAAGTCTGAATGTTCGTAACTATAAGAGCGCGTGTACTTGAACAGAATATATACTTCACAGAAAAATATCAATAAATCAGAAGTGTGCATCTTGAATCACGTCTGTTCTGAATGCAGTTGGCAAACATTACAAAATAAAGTGCGGTTTTTATTTATTAAATATACATATTTTTCATATATTGAAAAGAATTTGAAAATTTGTTTTCGTTCTAATTACAGAGAAATCTTTTGTTCGGAAAACTTGAATGCGTATCAGGCGAATCTCTTGAATTTCCATATACACAATACTATACCAGGAAGCAAAGGCTATCATTGACGGGATTCATTAAAAAAAACTAACCGTGAAAATGAATAAAATATTGATTAATATAATTACTTTTATAAATTGAAAGAAGGTAAAATTCATATAAACGTGACATTTGATATTTGTGTCAAGACTGCGGGTGATATTACAGTGTGTAGATCCGATCCATATGAAAAAATTCTCAGAAATATTGGTCTGAAATCGAATCCTGAACTTCCAGACGAAAGATAATCTCGCTTCCAAGCCAAAAACCGGCCGATAATTTTACCATATCAATAAACTTCATGTATGATAGAATATACCGTGAAGAAACTTATTTAATCTTTTATCTTTATAATAATATGTAAATTATTATTTCTTTCCATATAGAAGGAATGTGAACGTCGGAATTTTATGAAAGGTGATGGAAAATATTATATTCCAGGCAGATATAGGTAAGGAATTCAAGTGACAAAGGTTAGATAATAAAATTATCAAATCTTTTCTTAATAATTCTCAAGTTTTTCTGATTAGAAATGTTAATCATCAGGAATGTATTTAATATTAATCATAAAAAATTGATTTTACTTATTAAATAAGATTTGATTTTAATGATTATAAGATTACTAACTTTTCTAATTACAAATGAATAAGTTTAAAATGATGTTTTAATAAGGTATATATCGGGTGGCCAAACTTCATGTCATTACAAGCCAGATAGGAGAATCTCAAATATTTGAGAGCTGCATTTTCTTTCTGGATCAATGAAAACAGCATCAGTTTTTTGGGTAATTTTAATAATAATTTCAAAAATTTGTTTATTTTAGATGCATACTGCTTTTTACAATAGATAGAAATAATAAACAAAATTACAGATACAGTATATTGACTTAAATAAATATTTGCTTAATATTTACTATTGATTTTCATGGTATGGAGCCACATTGAAGGTACCAAAGAGCAGCATGGTGCTTGCGAGCCACAGTTTGGCCACCTCTGATATATATCAATAAAATAGATTTTAATGCTTATCCAAATTAATATATTTCATCTTAAGAAACTTATCCATTGTTACTATAAACTTATTGTCTGTTATAGCAGGATTGTTTAGTCACTCATCATGCTTCATTTGACATTTTAACGTATGTCTTTTGTATTAATCGTTTAATATTCCATATTGCCATGTTCAATATCATCAAAGCATAATCCAGAAAGCAGCAACAATTTTACTAAATGAACTAATGATTATATTCAGTAATGGAAAACATTTTTCCAAAATAAATATTCTATTCCTACTCTAGCACTTTCATTTTTTTTTTTTTTTCTTTTTAAGATGTTATTTACCTTCTTTGTTTTTAGAGTTCATAGATTGAAGTTGATCTGATTTGTATATTTATTCCATTTTATATTAATTCTATATTAGTATAAAATTCAGCATCAGCATCTTAAAATATTAAGTATGAATTTTGATTCTATTCATCATATCCCTATGCAATGAATTATGTTTATGCCTTTATTGAGTATACTATATTCTTTCTTTTTCATTTCAGAAACAAGTAAAATATTCATTATTTTACTGGTTAATTTGGCATTCAAGGTTTTCCTTATTGGAAGCCATAGCTATATTTAGATAAATCTCTACATTCTGCTCTTGTTTAGTACAATATATTTACAACGGAACACACTACATTTAATTTTTTTTCTATTTTATAGTAATAGATGTTTTCAAAAATGATCCTCCACATATATATTGTTTGTGTGTTACGGTAAAAGTGATTAATTGGTAATTATAGGGCGCGTTCAAAACCTCAACAGCAAGTCATCAATGATTAGTCTCTTTTGACGTCAGAAATCAACTTGTTTCTGTTTGACGATGAGAATGATTTGTTACACTCTTTAACCTTAGAGAGTGTAACAAATCATTCTCATCGTCAAACAGAAACAACGACGTTAAACAGAAACAAGTTGATGTTATTTCTGACGTCAAAAGAGACTAATCATTGATGACTTGCTGTTGATGAACGCGCCCATATATTATCGCTGGTTGTTATGCATAATCACCAATCATCATGGTAAATTTGATAAATTTCAGTAAATTTTTCACTTTTACATAATTCCCAAATGAAATTGGTAAATTTGATAAATATCGCTGAATGTATTACTTTTAAAGCGATTTTTGCTTAATTTTCAAAATATAGTTCAAAAATTTGATATCAAATTTCCCACATTTTTATAGTGTTAATTAATAATCTATTGGGTTACTGTTGTTTCATTTTTATAACAATCTCTTAGTACTCATTCACTTTTAAATTCGACTATCTCTAACCGTGTCAGTACGTTTTCAATTTCGTCTTCCACATCTTTCTCGTCAAATCCGCGATTCAAAGAAAATGCTTTCCGGAGTCGTCTTGAGGATACCATTCTAGATGTACGATTTGCTCCTAAACGCTTCCACGTTTAGGAACAAATCGATAGCTCTGATATGATTTTTGTGATGAGTTGTTTCAATACTATCCCAAGTCATCACATGTCATCATATTTTTACTTGGCACTTATACATCACGCTCATTTCGTATGCCATTAATTCCTATTTCCTCATTTTTTGACAAACTTCATTTGTGATTTCGATCTCAATAAGAGAGAGAATTTTCTCGTTTTGTCATATACAAAAATATCGGGCTTATCATATTCAAGTTTTATAAACGTCTTTATCCTACGGAAACCTTGTTACGACTTTTACTTCCTCTAAATAATCAAGTTCGGTCATCTTTCCGGCATGCCGGCAAGATGACCGATTATCCGAGTGTCAATTCTAATTTCCGCATTTTCATTTGAGATTATTTCTTGAACTGGGTGAGATCTTATTTCCTTTAGCTGTTTAAAACCGTATTATTACATAAATGAAGATGAATGCAGCGAACTACTTCATTACTCGACGAGAATGCATTATTTATTAAATTTACCATCCTAGACTGGCGATTATGCATATTGTCCAGTAAATTTGATTAAGTACGATTTATCATATTTATCACTACGAAACGGCGAGTATGTATAATCACCGGTAAATGTCATAAATTCACAATATATAAAAATTATCGCTTTTATCGAAATCGTTGGTAATCATATATAATAACCGGCGATTATACATAATCACCCGATTAATCACTTTTACCGTAACATATATGTGTGTGTGGGGGAATTTTTTTTATCCCAGAATTTTGAACTGGGTGAGATCTTATTTCCTTTAGCTGTTTAAAACCGAATTATTACATAAATGAAGATGAATGCAGCGAACTACTTCATTACTCGACGAGAATGCATTATTTATTAAATTTACCATCCTAGACTGGCGATTATGCATATTGTCCAGTAAATTTGATTAAGTACGATTTATCATATTTATCACTACGAAACGGCGAGTATGTATAATCACCGGTAAATGTCATAAATTCACAATATATAAAAATTATCGCTTTTATCGAAATCGTTGGTAATCATATATAATAACCGGCGATTATACATAATCACCCGATTAATCACTTTTACCGTAACATATATGTGTGTGTGGGGGAATTTTTTCGAAAACATTTTAGTTCTATGCTGTTATTGGGAGGTCTGGCATTCCAAATGGAATACGCCCACATACTTTGGAAATACTGCCTCTACTAATTGCAGTAAGACATTTTGATGACATTTTTACTCATGTTTTGTCATTTTTCAGGTTTCAATAATCCTTAGCTTGCAGTTTATATTCATTTTGTTCGTGTAAAGATGATAATCGATTTCTGTTAAAGATCGATTGGATTGTGTTCCAGAAAAGATTAAACTCGAATTTCAATACTAGTGGTTCTATTTACTTGAACTGCTCTTAATTCTCAAGAATATAGTATAATTATAATTGATATTTCGTGCCAATTCTTCATTTTCTTACTATCCGTATTGTGCAGAATTTAATTCTTGGCATAACTTTAAATAAAAATTAATAGGAAATTTTCAGTGTGTGTTAATCTTAGTTTGTAAAAATTCGGTACAATAAAAGATTACTGAGCATAAACGTAAGATCAGTCGAAACATGATTAGTCGGGAAAACTCCAAAGGGCCAAGAAATCAAATCCGTTTCGTTTTCGAATTTTAGGACTGCAAAGTTTCTTATCGTTACTTCTGGCGAATAATCCCATGTTATGTGCTTTTTATGGAAAACGGATTTTTTTACCAAACAGTTACTGTATTCTTTAAGAGCATTAAAAGCAGTTCAAGTATATAATAATCCCACCAAAAACATAAATGCGAAAAAATGGGCCAAGTTCTATTCAACAAGTTTGCTTGACCACCAAAAAAGTAGAAATCTGAAACTGTGCAAAGTTCCATTCCAACTCCAATGTCGAAAAATGAAATTTAAATACTGAAATAAATTCAATATAGTGTCATATCTTCAGGCTTTTATTTGGCAAGTTTTAATATCTATGATAGCTGGGCAATAACTTAATATAACTGAAAAACTTGCTAAATAAAAACCTGAAGATGCGACACTATATTGAATTAATTTCAGTATTTAAATCTCATTTTTCGACATTGGGGTTGGAATGGAACTTGGCACCGTTTTAGATTTCTACTCTCTTGGTGGCCAAACAAACTGGTAGAATAGAACTTGACCCACTTTTTTACATTTAATGTTTTGGTGAGATATTAGTACTTTTTGCTAAGTTATTATATAAAACAAACACACTAAATAATTCTTCGCACGACGCCATTTTTTCCTTTTAACCGATATTTTATGAATTATCCGTTTCATATTAGTGTTTTAATACAGGTGGTAAAGTATGGTTTTTGGCCGGAACCATGAGAATATTTCGTTATAATCGATATATTCATTAAAAAAGACTGCTATATAGGCGAGCCGCACTGCCAGATGCGACGCGACGCGCCTTGTTGCTTCGGGTGACGTAAATAATAAGTCACAAAAATTGGCATTTTCAGAATTTTTCCTTTGCCTATATCCTAAGATACATACTTTTGCTAAATTTCAAGTCTCTATGTCAACGGGAAGTACTCTAATTTTGATGGATGAGTCAGTGCCAAATTTGCGATTTTCTGGGGGCCTTGTGGGCTTCGCGTAGGTCGGAAGGGAGAACGACGGAATGTTCCGACACAGAACTCACAAGGGGACGGTCAGACGTTCCCCTCCCCGATTTGACTGAAATTGCACATACATACAGTACTTAAAAATAAATGTTTAAATAGAGTCGTAGCACGCGCTTCTCAAATGGCTTCGAGAAAAAGCGATTTTAATATTTGCATATATTATTAAAAGCTTGATAACGCGCAAAACGAATCAGGTGCAGCGCTAGCATAGTTGGTAGCGCTCCAGCGTTTTAAGCCTAAAGTGGGTTCAAGTCGGGCTATGCAATTTTTTTTATAATTTTTTCTTATTTAAAAATAATAATAATAATAAATTAAAAGTAATTTTTGAAAAAAGTACAATATTTTAAATAAAAAATAACTGGAATTATTGAAAATTCAAAGTTTTTGAAAAATTCTGAACAAGTAGAAAGTAAAATTTTCCGATTATTTACGCGAAGAAATTAATATCGTGTATAATTTGGCCAATGAAGTGTTTTAAAGGTTATAAAATATTGCTTTTTTTCTACAGAATTTTTCGATCCCGATAATCAATTTTTTTTTTTTTTTATCATTTTAAGAGACAACCCAATCAATTTTTTTTTAATCATTTTAAGAGACAACGCCTTTCCGAAAATATTTCAAAATTAGTTCACGATAATTTCAAGTATAAACCTAATTTTATCTCGAACCGTGACCTATATTATAATAATCCATTATTACATATGTATAAAAAAGAGAAAATTTACAAGACTATTATTGATCATAACTGAAAACCTAAATGGAATTTATTAGATGAATATAAAATACAATACTAGTTTTTGTTTCATTACCATTATCAAGAGCACAATTTAAATTGTGATAAAAGCTTTCAGTTGAGTAAAAATCTCTAAAGCCTCATTGACACTGGACGATATTCGCTTGCGAATATACTCGCTATTACCAAACTCAATGACGAATTAATTTGTGAGAAGCGAATTAACTTGACAGCGTTACTATTTAATGTAACAATGTCAAGTTAATTCGCCTCTCGCTATGCTCCAGCGAGTAAATTTGAAAACTGGGTTATTTTTCTCGCTATTCGCTCGATATATTATCATCCGTCTAGTAAAATCGCTCCGAAAATTCGAAATGTCAAAAAAAAAAAAAAAATTGATTATCGGGATCGAAAAATTCTGTAGAAAAAAAGCAATATTTTATAACCTTTAAAACACTTCATTGGCCAAATTATACACGATATTAATTTCTTCGCGTAAATAATCGGAAAATTTTACTTTCTAGTTGTTCAGAATTAAAATATTCTTCTTTCTTCATTAGTCTTTATAATAGTTGAAAATTCTTCCGTAAATTAGAAGAAAAATCTTCCTATGTGTCAGCATTCCGGGGAACCACTACTGAGCGAATAAGCGAGGTTTTAATAGCTTTGTATAATCGAAACTCGCTGAGCTCGCTTATCCAACGCGATCAGTCGTTCACGACTTTTCTCGCCCGCGAAGTGCTAATAATTTCGCCTATTATGCTACTGGATTAAGTAGCATAATTTTATAAAACTATGCTACCTAATTCAGTAGAATAATTACGTTTATTGATATCAAAAGCAAATTAATTACCAATGATTTAATGTTATTTAGATACTCTACTGACTCTACCAACATTAAATCAGATCAATAATTCTAATTTCTTATTTCTAATTTTTACAACAATATACATTATATATTGTAGTTGTTCAGAATTTTTCAAAAACTTTGAATTTTCAATAATTCCAGTTAGTTTTTATTTAAAATATTGTACTTTTTTATATTGTATAAAAATTTTTGTATTTTTCAAATAAAATTTGTGCTACTCAAAATTACTAGAATGTTCAATATTCACTAATTTGTTAGTAATTGATGATCGTAGCAATAGCATTTAAACATTGTTATCTCTAATAATATTATCTCCTGTAACGTTATAAAATGATAATTCATTTCCGATTAAACGAGGTTAGAATTATATTTAAATAATTTTGTATTGAAAATTAATAACAATTTATTAAGTTCAAGATTCTAGTTTGAACTGACATATACTGTAACGTTATCTAGAATCGGCATATTACATAAGTATATGAAGATAATCGAATTATTTTTTCTTACAGAATGAAAATACGAACTGAAATGGTTTCTATACGACTATAGAAAGTTGAACTAAAACCTTTATCATAATTCGAAGACAATGTAAATCATATTTCTCCAGAAAGGAAAGACATTAAGTATGAAAAAGTTTTAGGCATTATACGAACTATATAATTGGTAAGTTTAATTGATTAATTCATTTATACATAAATTTCAATTAATTATTTGGAATATATTATCGTTTCCAATGAATTCAATGACAAGGATAGACTAATATAAAGATCTGAAAATCTCAGTTCGTATCCTCTAATAGAATTTATTGGTATCATTTCTTACAGAATGAAAATACGAACTGAAATGGTTTCTATACGACTATAGGAAGTTGAACTAAAACCTTTATCATAATTCGAAGACAATGCAAATCATATTTCTCCAGTAAGGAAAGACATTAAGTATGAAAAAGTTTCAGGCATTATACGAACTATATAATTGGTAAGTTTAATTGATTTTTAATTCATTTATACATAAATTTCAATTAAATCATTTGGAATATACTATCGTTTCCAATGAATTCAATGACGAGGATAGACTAATATAAAGATCTGAAAATCTCAGTTCGTATCCTCTAATAGAATTTATTATCGTGCTAAATGATTTAAAAATTACCTTTTCAAAAATTTTAAACTGTTTTAAAAATTTTGAAAAATTGACTTTTCAAAATAATACTAGCCAATGCATATACTATTTACGATTTTGTATAAAGAAATGATTCTTATTTGATTGAGAAAGCATTTAAAATAAATTTTGATATTGATTTAGCAATAAAGAATATAACTTCCTGACCTAGAAACACTAAGAAGATAAATTCATGATCTTCAGACGTATAGAAATAATTCTTGAATATCTGGCATGATGAAGATGAATTCCTGAACTAAAGATGCGAAGAAGATGGCATACCGGACTGTAGACTAATGAAGATGGATTCCTGAATTAAAGATGCGAAGAAGATGGCATACTGGATTGCAGACCAATGAAGATGGATTCCTGGATTGAGTATAGAAATGATTCCTGAATATCTGGCATGATGAAGATGAATTCCTGAACTAAAGATGCGAAGAAGATGGCATACTGGATTGCAGACCAATGAAGATGGATTCCTGGATTTCAGGCAGGAAAAAGATGGATTCGTGGGCTATAGGCAGGAAGAAGATGGATTCCTGGGCTGTAAGCACGAGGAAGATGGATTCCCGATTTTCAGGCGTCTCCAGCGCAGCTTTCCTAGTCTTTTGATGCATCCAGGGTGGCTATCCCAGCCTGCAGGCGCGTACAGGGTGGCTTCCTGGTCTGCAGGCGTGTCCAGCGCGGCTATCCCGGCCTGCAGGTGCATAAAGGGTGGCTTCCTGGTCTGCAGGTTCATCTAGCGTGGCTATCCCGGCCTTCTTGAAGGTACAGGACGGCGTTCTGGTCTGCAAGCGCGTCAGATCTACAGTGCTTACAACGTAATTTCAGGCAAATCCATCGCTGCTTTCACCGGTCTACAATTTCATACAAGGTGGCTTCCTGGTCCGTTAGTGCATACAGTGCAGCTTTTACGGCTTAACAGGCACATATAGGTTGCTTCCTGGCTGCAAGGATGGCGTTCTGGTCTGCAAGCGCGTCAGATCTACAGTGCGTACAGCGTGATTTCACCGGTCTACAATTTCATACAAGGTGGCTTCCTGGTCCGTTAGCGCATACAGTGCAGCTTTTACGGCTTAACAGGCACATATAGGTTGCTTCCTGGCTGCAAGGCATCCAGTGCAGCTTTCTGGGTCTACAGTGCGTACAGTGTGATTTCCTGGTCCGCAGGCGCGTCCAATTGACTTTCTGCTGTATGGGCATGAAGATGGTGTTTTCTTGGCCTGCAGTCGCGAAGATGATGATTTCCTGGCCTGCAATAGCGAAGATGAAGACTTACTGACCTTCTGTTGAGAATATGATGGATTCCTGGCGCGAAGAAGATTACTTCCTATATTTATAAACTTCACTTAAAAAATTGTTAATATCCGAAAAAATGAATAAAATATTTACAAAACTAATTTATGTTCAATTGTTATTCTATTATACATACTAATTATCATTTTAACCATATACATATGTTTTTATGTTAAATTCGCTTTACACCTGGATAGACGAGACCATCGTTAAATATGTTCCAATCCACACGAAAACTATCAGAAAACCTCCTTGGATCTCCTCTACAACGAGAAAAATTAAATCGAGGATAAACAATTTATATAAATCTTGGAAAAAGTTTGGTCACTTTTCCGACCTGTTACTTTATTTTAAATTGAAGCAAGTTTACAGCAAATGTTTAGGTACGGATATACAACGCTTTATATCAAAGAATATTCGTAATTCAGCAAATAGTCGAAAATTATGGGGAGTTTCCTAAATAAAAATTATGACATTTATGAAATACATTTGAAAGCAGAAAATTTCGATTTTATCGATTGAACGTACGCGTAAAGGTAATTTATGAAATTCTTATATAAAACGATTTAATCGATTATTCCTGCACTAGTAGACTTAAGAATAATACAAGTATTGTGTTATTTAATTGTTCTTTGAAAAATTTTAAAAGTAAATATTATAACAAATTAATTAAAAAAAAGTTTTTATTAACGTTTTTGTGCTTATTATGCTATTTATTATTTTCCAGAAAACAAGAAAGAAAAAATGACGTAGGTTCTTTCAGTATGGGATGTTGCGGAGCTAGTACTCGAATACATGCTAAAAATGAAAATACTGTAATAATTTTAATAACATCTAACTATATGTGTTTGATAATTATTTAAATTATTTACAAAAATAATAGTTTTATTTATTTTTATTATTAGTTGAACGGAAGATACGTTTCTTCGGCTGTTGACCAATTAGAAGGACCTATAAAAGAAAGAAAATGCCAAGATGTGATATTTTTGATCATTTTTATCATCGTGTTAACATTAGTGGTTAGTTTTTCATTGATGAACGTTTTAATAATTAAAAATATTAGAATAAAAAAAAATTCATTATTTTATTAAAATTACATTATAAATCTTGGTTAGTTGAATCAGAAAAATATTATTAATTTGTTTTTCTTTATCGAAATGTAATAAAGAAAAAATTTAAATGCTTTGTAACTATAGATTCTTCTTGATTGAATAATGATAACAAAGAAAAAAATTATTGCTATAATCTAAAATTAAAAATCGTCGATATATAGAAATTTAGAAAATTAAAGAAAAGTATCATTAGATATTAGAAACAATATGATAAAGTGATTAAATGAGTGTATAGTAATAAGATGAAGAGATTAATATAAAAGCCACATTAATGCAACTTTAATTATAGGCATTCCTAATCCTGAGATCAGAAACAACACTAAGAAAAATGTTAACAGTCCTGAAAATGTTTATAAAGAATTAGATGAATGATGATGATAAAATTATATTCTGTTCTCAAGATTCATTTATTAATATAAAATTTATTGCAATCATTATACAGGACGGTAAAGTCAACATGGGTCTTTTTTAGGTTTTCCTCAAAGATAAGATAGTTGTGCTGTATCACTGAATTCAGGATAAAATGTTCGTTTCAAATATGGTCAAATTGACCCCTAGTGCCCTTTTAAAAAGTGAAATTTATCTTTATATCGTCATTTGTTTCGAAATTAAAGTTGCAAAAAATGTAGCTTGTAGGACGTAATCACTCCTAATCTCATTCCAAATTTCAAAAAATTCCGATAAACCGTTTTCAAAATATTTACCGTTTCCATACATTTTAGCGACCTTGTATAATTTAGTACGTTATTTCAGCTTAAAAACTAAAACTAGAATATTCAACTTTGTTTGAAACTAGAATATTACACTTAGAAGGGTTTTAAAATTATTAAACTAGTATACTAACTTGTAAGCCAATCTACGATAAAGAGAAGTAAGTAATATTTTTTTAAGAGATGCGAATTAATATTTAAGGTAACTTTGTCCCTGTATGTTTTTTCTCAACAAATGATTTACCTTTCAATCCGTCGATTATTAAATGGGCAAATCGAAATCCTGCCATAGGCTGCTCATATCGGGACATCTTATGTTAACGATGGCCATCGACAGCTGAGGCTCGGATCACGAAGTTAATTCTAAGGAGTGGGACCTGGATTCGATTCCAGGTCTTCTGTATGGAAAGTAATAGCCTTTCCATACAACATAAAAAAAATTGGGGCGGCTGGATGGCCGAGTGATGATGCTATCGGCGTGCCATGCAGGAGGACCCGGGTTCGCGTCCCGGGTCTGGTCCCGGATTTTTTTGAGATACTGAGCCCGGTCGGTGATCCCCGTCCCTCATCATCTGGCCCTCCTCCACGGGTGTGGGTGCAGCCAGTGGTTGGAACTGACCCCGCTCCCTTAGTAATCTCCGATTGGAAAGGGGACATAAAATATGCAAAAAAAATAAAAAATAAATTGGAATAAATTAAAATATCTATTGTATTTCGGATGCATATTGTATATATCATTTTGAATTTAAAAAAAATTATCATCGTAATCATAATCTATAGCCCCAAAAACCTATAAATACTGATATTTGTCAAAAATAGGTTAACATTAAGAAATCTATCAAATTTGACGGCTGATTCTTTTAATAATTCTTTTTGAATATAATTATTTCAATCAATATGTGAAAGAATATTTTTTCCCATATAAAACAATCAAATGAGCGCGAAATTTAGCTCCTTCACCTCTATCTCTCTTTTTGGGTGGAATTTTGGGATTCATGATTTTTGCGAAACACTTCAATGGTCCCTATATAACATCCCCAAATTTTAGTTCTCTACGACTAATTAAAATAATCGAATAAATTTCGTGTCGCCATTTTGGATCCACCATTTTTAATTTGAAAAAAAATTATCATTAGATTCATAATCTGAAATCCTAAAAATTCATATACTGTATTGATTTTCATCAAAATAGGACTAATATTTAAAAATCCATCAAATATGGGGCTATCACATTTACGATCCGCTTCTGTGTATAATTTTTTTAACCAATAAGGGATACTTTTCTCAATTAAAAACATTTAAATGGTTAAGAAATAACTATTTTTAAGTCATAAACTAAACATTGAAGATTTTTGCTTCCCGCTTTTCTATCCCTTAGGGAAGGAATTCCGGTTTGCCATAATTTTCCAAATAAGTTCAGCAGTACTTCTATAGCATCTCCAAATTTCAGCTTTCTAGCATAGGAATGTACTCAAATTCTTGTGAACATACATCGTGTCATAGAATAAACGGCTGAATTAGTATCTCGGCTTCTACTCAATAGGAAATGATCGTTGAGATCTTATTTTAAGGTTTATCACTTTCGCAATCAACAATAAAATCTAACTAAATCGAAGATCCATCTAAATTCCCTAAAAACATGATCGTAATGGCGCATGATGTAATGGCAGATATGAACTTAGAGTTTCTTCGTTAAAATTGAATTAAATTTAATTCTGTAAACTGTTAATGTATACAATTTTAAGTAAAGATTCAAAATATGTATGTGTCTAACCCAATTTTTGAATTTTTGCTCAGTGATGTTGATATGATTAGAAAGCTATAAAAATTTTATCCGAATATTTTAAAATTCTAAATTAAAAAAATTTTTTTTTTTTCAAATTCTACGGATCACAGGAAATTGATTCAGGTATTGTTAGAACCAGAATTAGATAAAGTTTTTTATGATGCACAAAAATGCTAGGGTATCATTTGAATTAATAGGGTAATTTAGCGAACATAGACGTATCTTCAATTCAATTAGCTCGCATTGTTAGTAGCCTTAAAATAAGACTTCAATGACCATTTTTAATTGAGTAGAAGCCGAGATATTAAAGGTGGGACATTTATACAATACACTGTACAATAAGTTCATGATCCGTAAGTGTTTTAGATATACTCTATATAAATTTTACCCTCTAGCTCCTATTATCTCGACATTCTTGAATATTTTTTAAATTTTAAATTTTTTAAATATTTTTATTTTGTCTTGTCTATATATAATAACACTTATAATATGTGTAAAACATTTTTCGGCTTATTTCTATCGTTTCCCCATAGTTTTTACTTTATATAAGCGCGTAAATAATTGGTAGTGATCGCTAATTGTTTAATGGTCTTATAAATGCATCCAAAAGCATTGTTCATAAGCACCAACTATTAACAAATAAATTTGTATAAGATTTATATGTATAAATTAATAATTATTATGCTTAAATTATATTTTCAAAACCTCCCAGGCATGTAAAAACATTTTTTTTATACAGTATGTCTGGGAGATTTTATTTAATTTGTATCATTTTTCTATCTTTGATCAAGATATTTTTAGTCTTATAAATGCATCCGAAAGCATTGTTCATAAGCACCAACTATTAACAAATAAATATGTATAAGATTTATATGTATAAATTAATAATTATTATGCTTAAAATTATATTTTCAAAACCTCCCAGGCATGTAAAAACATTTTTTTAATATGTCTGGGAGATTTTATTTAATTTGTATCATTTTTCTATCTTTGATCAAGATATTTTTGTGATACTTTGTATAATGGAAGAATTATTTTCAGAATTAATGTTAGAAGAAATAAAAATACGGTTTTAATCTTTTTAGTTTTCATTATATCTAAGATTTTTTTCTGATAGCAACTGAGAAAATTCTCTATGCATATGTAAGATGACATATAAGTTATATATATTCTCCGTATGGCATCTTATGATCTCTAGATTTCTAGAAATTCAACTAATTCCCATACTATTAATGTAGTACATAAAATAAAATTTATTGTTTTCTAAGTTTTTACCCTTTTGATTAAATTATTGCCTTATAAAAATTCTGCATTGAAAACCATTCTCAGTTTCATCTAAACAGAAATTTTTTTATCAAATAAAATATATTTAAATCAACATTTTTATTTTAAATAGATGTTTGAATATTGGAAAATTTCGGACAAAGATATTGATCGTTTTATATATGGAATAGATGACAATGGAAATATTTGCGGAAACAAAAATGAGAAATTGGAAAATATCTCTAATTCTGGTCAGGATATGACAGATAAAATGTAAGAATTTTATTATAATATTATCATTAAATATTTATATTAAAAGGAATTTAGGCAAGTAAACGTTTTATGCAGCTATTTTGTAAGTTGTGATCGATATGATTACGTGTGCAACGAACCAGCTCGATGTGATAATAAATGCCCAAAAGATTATAGGTATGATAATTTCAATAATTATTAAATAATTTAAGTATTCTTGTCATAATATACAGTTTTAAAATATAATTACCATTTTAATTTTGGTATTTTAATTATTAAAATACATTATTTTCTTTATCTCGCATTTTCTAGTCGCGTCATTTTTGAATGGTGCAGACCCAACTCCGAATTTATTGCTGGCACTCGAATATTAAAACATACTGGAAAGTTTATTTGGGTATGTGCATTGATAGTTCTAAAATTTAATAATGAAAAGCAGTGATTAATTTTAGAACAGTATATTAACTACTAAAAGATGTTTACAGAGATCCATTGAAGATATTATTGCTTGCAAGAGTGACATTATATTTCTTTGCATAATTGCTTTCTGTAAGGATTTTTCTAACATTTTATAATTAATTTATATCGGTTTTCAAACAAAATTAATTTATTTTCAGTTATAAATTTTATAATTCTTCTTTTCTTACGATACTTTGCTGGAGTGATTATTTGGGTAATCATAACCACAGTTGGTATTGGATTGTTATTATTGACTCTCTTACTCTGGTGAGAATTTTTCAAAAATTTTACTTTTAATTATAAAACTGTTAAATAATATTTTGATAATTTTACATATATAGGTTAATCTGGAGAGATAAAGATGCTTTATTTCAAGAAGCGACAGGAACTGAACAAGAACGATTATATTCCTTGTCGTATATATATTACATCAGTGCTATAATATCCAGTGCCATTTTGGTAACTATCTACATTTAATGAAAGATTTGAGAACTATGAAATTAATTACAAAATAATAAATTACAGATAGTTTATATGCTGATTGTCTTAAGCATGAGGAAACGTGTGCAGTTGGTAAGAATTTTTCTTCTTTTATAAACGATTACTGTATATATACTTGAAGTTTTTACATATTATTGAAAATTTATAATCGGTACTGATAAAAAAAATAAATTATATATATATATATGTTGTCATAAACGTTGTTTTAATTTATTTTATAAAAATAAATTATATTAAAATATAAACATTCTTGACCTCGTAAGTATATTTCATTTGTACTTGTTTTCGATTTTTATATTCTAGTGGGAAAGTTCCAAGTAAAATTCCTTTGAAAAATCTAAACTGAATATAGTTTTTCCAAAAAAAAAAATTACAAAATTTCAAAAAATTCGGATGAAACTCCTATTCCCCAGAAAATTCTAGGAATTAAATTTTTAAAGGGAATGCTGTTTTAATCTGATGATCTTTAATGCAAACGTTACAGATTTTTTGAGCTATATAGATAAATCTTTCCATCTTTTTAAGCGTACACACAGTACAAAAAAGAGTCACTCCCCTGTACAAAAGTAACAACAAATATATGTAAATACAAAAATGAAAATTAACATAACAAAAAATTTGTGACACAGTCCATTTTGTTTTTAAAATTTAAGAGTTTAAAATTTCTTAAAATTTAACAAGCAGTTCTAGAAAGAACTATTTACCTAATTTCCGAACATGTCCATTGCTTTAGGATGATAAAAGATGCGAGATTAAAATATTTCACCATTTTAAAGATGTTCTAATTTGATTACTCAAATATGGGTCCATATCATCATCATTAAAAGATGCCTGAAAAGTTTTAACTTTCAGCATTTTTAAATGAATGGAACTGAAAGATTCAAAGAACATGAATACAGAATTTCATGAAAATCTACTATACATGGATAACATAATTGTGCTAAGTCTCACTGGACGGAACTGAAAGATTCAAAGATAAAATGAAATCATGTTCTATCATTAAAAATATATTGGTAGAACATATATACAGAATTTCATGAAAATCTACTATACATGGATAACATAATTGTGCTAAGTCTCACTTTCTTTTGAAAAGTAAGCTAAAAATGTTTTCATTATTTTTATATACATTTTTTAATTAATTATATAAAAGCAGAAACAAAAACATATTCTCCATTTGCTTTATTGTTTTGCAAAATGTCTAAAATATGTATAATCAAGAAATAATATTTTCAAATATATTTTTTCTTTTTTTGATTAATTAAAGATTGGAAACAAGTTTTTACATTTATATTTAAATCTATTTTACTTACATTTATTTTTCAATGATATTATTTTCCTACTAGAATCTTAGTAATCCTTTCTATTAATTTTTCTATTGATCCATAATAATTAATTTTATTGAATAAAGAAAATAATTCATAATTTTATAGAAATAAAAAAATTTGAAATTATTAACTTTTAGGTTGCAATGTTATTCGAAGAAGCGGGTGAAGTTGTTAAAGCTATGCCATTGTTATTACTTCTACCATTATTAGTAAGTAAAAATGTAATTAATGTGTTGTAAAAGAGAATTTTCATTTTTCTTATTGAAATGTTTGTAATTGTCATTTTTTTTTATTGAAATTTTATATTTTTTCCAGCTTTTAGATAAAAATTTACACTTTATCATAATTATTGTTTGTTGGATAAGAAACATTCATTGGGGTTATTTCTAGTAAAATAATGAAATTTAAGATTATTCCTTGTGATTGCATAAAAATGATTGAGTTCCTTTTCATGCAAATCTGAGTCTCACAAATACTTAAATTATTGCATATTAGTATCAGGTCATTCAAAAAATACCGTTTTTAGCATTAAGTTTTGAAAAGATATAAATCACTTACTAATTTAATCAAGCATATATTCTCCATTTGTGAATCAATAATTCTCTTCCAATAAAGAGTTCCTTTTCATGCAAATCTGAGTCTCACAAATACGTAAATTATTGCATATTAGTAGCAGGTCATTCAAAAAATAATACCGTTTTTAGCATTAAGTTTTGAAAAGATATAAATCAAGCACTTACTAATTTAATCAAGCATATATTCTCCATTTGTGAATCAATAATTCTCTTCCAACGTTGTGAAAGCTTTAAAAAATTATGTTTATACAAGCTGAAACATGTTTCAATAAGTACAATATAAAATTTCTCTTATGGTATCTTTTGGGATAACCTGATATAATTAATTTTCAATCTTCATTTACAATTGTAGATGTATTTATTTTATCGAACTTATCAGAACTTGTAATTATTTTTCAGTTTTACATCTCGGCTCATTTCTATCATCTCAATATATTGTACTATTATCAAATTGTTTTATCTAACTGGAATCATAAAGATCCTATAAAATTTCGGTGAATGCTTTCTAAGAGCATTTTCCTTTGCTTATTGATGAAACAGTGGAAATAGATTAATCTAACCGAGGTTAGAATCGAAATTCCATAAATCAGAAGTGATAAGGAAACATCGAGTATGTAATGCCTTCATTCGATCAATTCTTCTTTGTTATAATTTAAAAGTTTGGAACTTTTCTCTTATGGTATCTTACGAAATATGTTTATGAAAGCTTTCAGCTGCCGGGATGAGATTTAAATAATTGATCCCTTCCTAAAACCATTTTTAATAACATCGGAACATTCAATCCATTGCGTGAGACATTAGATTGCGATAGGATGACTTAAGGTTAAGTTAAGCCGCCATATCCTCCGCCATGGGATATTCATTATCTGGCGATGGACACTTAGAGCCCATCACAGGCTGGCTAATACCCATGATGGGCCAATTGGATAGCTGAAGGATGGGGTTCAACGAACCGGGCCCGGACCCCTCCTGAAAAACAGGAGCTGTGGGACCCGGATTTGAACCCGGATCCTCCAGAATGGTAAGCCGCAGTTTTACCACGTCATATTTCTTTAAGTTACTGGCCGACGCGATAGGATGATTTAAAGAAATATTTAAATCTTCATATAATTTTATTTCATTATGTAACAACTTATGAAAAATTAAAATAATAAGCTTAAAGTTGTTTATGCTAATTTAAAAGAATAAGCTCAACTCATTGGGCCGTAAAAATATTAAGTATCTTTACGGTCCAATAAGCAGAATAACTTTTTAATAAAAAAAAATAATCTTTTTAACATTTTTGGTAATAATTAGCATCTATTCAAAATCTCAACTTTAGCTTATGTGAGGCCAGAAAATATTTAAAAAATAATCAGCGTGTCATTAGTACAATAATAAAGAAAAACAAATTTACTATTTTCTCTTCTATCTACTTTTTTCCCTCCTCTGGTTTCATTAAATACTTAACATATTTTTATATTAAATGATAGATTCTGACTTTTGAAAATCCTTGAAAACTGAAAGACACAGATCCAATTTACATCTATTATTATTAGCATAATTATACCAGTTTAAATTATATAGAATCTTCATTAAAAAATGAAATTTCACTTAATACTGTATATATATAAATTTAGTAAGCTATTTGCATATAAAAATTTTATAAAAAAATATTATTTATATATAGACATTTTTTATTGTTATCCATGTGATCTTACTATGGATTGATGCGATGTTCGCGTTTTTCGTTATATCCGAGCCTTACGTCATTCAACGAAAAATGATATATCCACCTTCCATGAAATTTCATAAGGTAAATTACCAATTTTTAATGTATAGATTTATGAATTCTTTAGATAATGTTGTTATATTTTAAAATGTTAACTTTTTCAAATAACTTTTATAAAGGAAATATTTATGTTATAGGCAATGATATTATACTTCAGCATAGCCAGTTGTTGGTTATGGCAATTTATTATAGGTTGTCAGGACATTCTGATAACCGGATCAGTAGCGCGATGGTATTTTACCAGGTAAAAAAAATTCCAGTATTTCATTTTAATATTGTGAATAAAATTTTAAAAATTAAACACATTTGAAACTACTTTTCGCAGATAAAAAATAGTACCTGCGAAATATAATAGAACCTCAAGGTGAATAAAATTTTAAAAATTAAAAACATTTGAAACTACTTTTCGCAGATAAAAAATAGTACCTGCGAAATATAATAGAACCTCACTTAAATGTTTAAATATTTCTTTTATATTTATAGAGATAAAAGTAGAATAACCACACCAATTTTAAGGAGTTTAAGCCATTTGATAAGTTGCCATCTTGGTTCTGTTGCTCTTGGAAGTTTTACCATTACTATCGTTAAACTCTGGCGATGTATCCTCATTCGACTAGAAAAACTGTGAGATTTTTTAAACTATTGACGAACAAAACTGTAACTTTATATAATTCAAATATTTATTTTACTGTATATTAAAGCTCAAGAGACAAATCTGACAGATTGAGATGGAAATGCTGCCAATGTTGCTTTATGATTTTACGAAAGTTTCTTATATATTTAAATAGAAATGCTTTTATAGAAATTGGTAAATAATTTATTTTTTATACTTTATTAATTTAAATTTGATTTTAAATTAAGGAATAATTTTTTAAATTTATTTTCTTCAAATAAATAAAAATGTAAGTTATTTTTAGTAAATTTGACAGTTATGCAATATGAGAAGAAATATTTCTGGAATATGTTAATTATGGCAATACTATATTTTTTTGAAAAGTATAATTTTCTTAAATATTGCATGCTCATTATAATAAAAGGTATGGGTTATAATGTTATTTTTTCCGTAGTG
Source organism: Olivierus martensii (assembly GCA_000484575.1). NCBI lineage: Eukaryota > Metazoa > Arthropoda > Arachnida > Scorpiones > Buthidae > Olivierus > Olivierus martensii. The sequence goes on from AYEL01069821.1 coordinate 20,314, forward strand.
ATCATCAGAATTTGTAAAGAAATTAATGGGCATGTTTACAGAGCTACGTTATATGTTTGCATATGTTTCGCATTATTAGTTTCTAGAATCATGTTTTATTGGAAAATATATCTTCTCCCTCTTAATCTACCTAGAAATCCGTTTATGATGTCAATATTTTCTATACACGATCTGAGATTAATTTAAACAAAATGTGTATTTCCAAACAAGTAGGTTGCGAAAATATACTTTTGATTATTGATCATTAAATTGATGCTCATAACAGCATCAGTTTAATGATCGACAATAACAAATATAATTATAAATAATGATCATTTATTATAATAATAATAATAGATGAAGGTTTGTTTTGTCAATCACAAAAATTCGGGCATTTTCTGTAAGCGATGGTCAATTTTTCCTATCATAAAGTTAGCATAGGCATATTAATTTAAAAATTTCAAATTAATATAAATTGCTGATTTTATATAAGAAATCTTCTCCTTTATTCTTAAATTCTGATAATTATAGTAAAAGAAAAATATTCATAATATTTTTGGTATTTCTGTTTTTATCTTTTACTCTTTAAATCAGGGGTGGGCAATTATTTTCTGCAGAGGGCCTTATAAGAAGATTCATCCCGAAGATAAACCATCTTCGGGATGAATCGGGCCTTATAAAAATTGAAATGTACCTAAGGGCGAATTTAACCTTATGGCGCTATTATCTAATTATGTAATGAAATTATTATTGATAATAACATTAGCTAATCTATTAATAATTAATAAAGACAACTTTAAAATAAAATGATTACTCATGTTCAAGCAAGATTGATTCTTGCACAAACATATTCCTCTCACGGGACAAGAATAATGGCTGCGCCAATTTATCTGCACACGTTCATCAATCTCGCTATCGTGTATAAACCACTTTTGTGATACTTACCCAAAGAATATATTCGTGTATATTTTTGGTATTTCTGTTTCTATCTTTTACTCTTTAAATCAGGGGTGGGCAATTATTTTCTGCAGAGGGACTTATAAGAAGATTCATCCCGAAGATAAACCATCTTCGGGATGAATCGGGCCTTATAAAAATTGAAATGTACCTAAGGGCGAATTTAACCTTATGGCGCTATTATCTAATTATGTAATGAAATTATTATTGATAATAACATTAGCTAATCTATTAATAATTAATAAAGACAACTTTAAAATAAAATGATTACTCATGTTCAAGCAAGATTGATTCTTGCACAAACATATTCCTCTCACGGGACAAGAAAAATGGTTGCGCCAATTTTCTGCACACGTTCGTCAATCTCGCTATCGTGTATAAACCACTTTTGTGATACTTACCCAAAGAATATATTCGTGTATCAATATTATTTTTAAAATATACTTTTCTTGTGTTATTTTCTTAGTTTTTGTTTGTGTGCAGAGTTAAAAAGCATCCGTAGAAACTATTTTTTTTCATTAGAAACATTAGAAAATATTCGTCCTACAAATTAATAAATTCATATAATTTTCTTTAAAATATAAGTATTTTATCAAACTGATTGATTGCTAACAACCTATTACATCAGATGTTTACTAAAAAATCAGATAATTTTCTTTAAAAGATAAGTATTTTATCAAACTGATTGATTGCTAACAACCTATTACATCAGATGTTAAAAAATATTAGTTATCTGCGTAATTAATTTTGTAAAAACAAATTTACAACTTAATGTGTATGGTGAAATTTACTATGTTCATGGTTTAGTATATCATCAAAATTTGGAGTAACTCGGTAGTGTACACATGGGTACACTAGCGATAGTTTTCCTTACTTTACACGTCGGTCGGATGGCCGATAAATTAAAGAAATAAGATAGCACTTAGTGCAGCTGTTTACTTTGTTTGTGTAACTTATAATACTGAGTTTGAATCATGGTTTGAATACAACGAAGATGTTTAATAATTATCATTTTGCGAACATTTTAGTTTGCAAAATGATAATTATATAAGGTAACTGTGAGGCAAATGGACACGATAGTGTTAAAAATTATTGGTGTCTAATGTTGCGAATTATCACAATTAAATTTTTAAAAGTTCTGAAATTTAATTAATGAATTTTCTATGTAATTTAGGACTCTTGCTATATATGCAAAATAAAGTAATAATTTTGATTTTTAATTAATATCATTAAATATTCACGAATTTGAAAAGGAACAATGAACATAATATTGATAAAATCATTATTTGCTATTATGTTAATCATGTTCTTAACTATTTATTAGGAAGAACATGAAGAGCATCCAACCAAAAAATTTGCATTCATTACTGTACATGTATAACATACTGTATATTTTATATCAAGCAAACATGTTTTATTGTCGTAACTTGTGATGAAACTTAACCCATCGAAGCCATACAAATATCATATATATTAACAGTCAAACGTGATGGCTGGCCGGATGTCCCTTTTTCAGTTGAACTACTGTACTGATTTCTATAAATAGGATATCTTAAGAAAGGTCTAATTTTTGGATGTCTGCGACAGCCCAAATTATTTGTTGCCTAATTTTCGGATGTCTGCGACAGCCAAAATTATTTGTTGTTATTAATGACAGTCCAAATTATTTGTTGTTATTAATAATTTAAAAATTAAAGAATACAGTGAAATTGTAGTTTCTCTAAAAACAGAATTCGCAGATGGCGCTGTAACATAATAATGGATGCCGTTTTACATTGATTCCCTTATCGATGGATTCCCTACACGAATTTGGGGGGTGTTTTTGTTGTTATATGCAATATTATTAGATTAAATCACATGATTACATTTCCGCTCACGGGGGGTGTTTTTGTTGTTAAATGCAATATTATTAGATTAAATCATATGATTACATTTCCGCTCATTTATATGAGCAGGTAATTTCTAGTATATTTAATTACTAATATAAAAATATGTGTGAAGATATTTATTTACTCTTATATATATCTCAGAAAATAAATATTTTAGTTTCCATTTTTTCCTAATGTTAATAAGAAAACATTTAGATATTTATTATCTAATAAAATTATGCTTCAATATAAATATCTTTCGATCCATCATTAAAATTACTCATCGAATTATTAATTATCATTGTAATAAAACTAAATCTTCATTATTATAAAGATCAAAAACATAAAAATATGAATTTATTCAAACGATAAATAAATTATTCGAAGAATTAAGAGTCTGCAAATGTGCAAAGTTTGATATGAGAATATTATGCAACGTTTAAACTTTTTTTATACATAATAAAAATGCAATTGTGATAAATAGAAGAGCATAATGTAGTAATAATTATAATATATTAAATGCCTGCATTATAAAATCCTATAATAAAATATTTACAAATTTTCGGTCAATGTCCTTTCACGTGTCCAATGCCAATATCTTCGCAAATTGAACAGGATAGCATAAAAGGAAGCCATTCGTTTCTGGGTATCGACGCCTCTTCTCTTGAGCGTCAATTATAGGAAACATGAATCATCGAACGTCATTTTCTAGGTCACTGAGCTAAACTACACCTGTTACGTTGTGCCAAAGTAAATGCCTTTCTGTATCCTCCCTCTATCTGCCAATAATCGTAAATATAGACTCTAATAATATAAAATCACGAGATTTTATTGTTCTAACATTTACTTCCGGGTTGTGTGGTTTGGTATAATCAAAACAGATCGATAAGCATAACGTATATATTAATAAACAGGATTAATTTATGTAAACGAGCGTTTAATCGCATCATAACCGAGTCGCATTAAAAAATATTTATCGCTTCATTTTTTATTTCGCAGAAATTCTCATTTTTATGTGAAACTGGTCGTTCACCCAGCTGGAGACGTGATATTTATTGTAATTATCTCTGAGAAAATAAAACAAGATTACAGCAATAAGGATTTTCCCAGAAGTTGTTTTGCCATAAATACAAAAAATAAACTGTTTTCTATCAATATAAGAAGAAAACAGGGAGTTGTAAAAATAGTAACTATAAAATCTAAGGTACAAGTTATCATTTTCTATTGTCATAAAAAGTTTTGCGGAATATTAAGAATGTTATTAAAACTTTTAACATTAAAAAAAGAAGGTTAAAGATTTTTCAAAGTAAAGCGAATTCTATGGAAACTCTAGGATAGCGTCAGAGTGAAAGAAATGATTGATTCTCGCTTTGTTGACCAAGTCATTCTCTACCTTGTTAGACACATTGATGGATGACTTATTGAAGAATTAGTAGGAGAGAACATTGTTCATCAAGCTAAATAACAACAAAAGAATTATTAACTTTACTTTTCAATAGATTTTTTTTACTTGAAAAGTATTTAAGATTTTTTTCAATATATAAAATTCATAATTTATACCAATCATTGAATGGCAAAATTAAAACCCATTATATATTTTTGAAAATGAAAATTATCCTTCATTTTTTATACCATTTTTAATGATGCAAAAGATTAAAAGTTATAATGAAGTTTTGTAATTTTTTTATAGGAAGTAATAGAGCATGAATTTTTTTTTTATAAAGACTAATTTTTTATTTTATCTCTTCCTTTAATGATCATTCGTTAATATTATAACTAATGATCGTTATAATACTAACTAATGAGTATCAGGTTCGTTATAATATTATAAAAATTAGAAGAACTAAGTAACAATTACTAATTTTAAATCATAATTATCATTAAAAAATTTCGAATGATTATAAAGATAAAAATATAAACCTAAAGTAGGTAGCCATAATTTTCATGGATGCAATGTCTTACTATCAATAGTTGATTTCCGAATGAAAGAGGAAAAGGCAAAAAATTTTTCATTAGATGATTGTTAACGAAAAAACTAAAAGTATCAAATGAGAAAGAACCTTCCTCATCACAAACAAATTATTTATTTGAATATTTTTGATTTAACCAAACGAACACAGCCAAACTTCCCCTGGCGGATAAAGTCTTTATTAAATTTTCTAAACGATTATTTTTGAATGGTTAATCCCCTGTTTAAAGTTGCTTTGAGTATTTTTGATTTTCATGATTTATGAATACAAATCGATATTAGGAATAAAAATGTCTATAATTAATGTAATACAATAGTAATAATACATGTTCCAAAATAAAAAAAGGTACATATATTTTTTTATTCACTGTCCCATTTCATCTATTACCATTATTTACATGTTAAAATGATCTCATTTAACACTGTTTCATTTAGCATTTGGTTTTTTTGGAATGTATCCCCCACATTAAACGGGCTCTTACTATAATTAAAATACATTCTATATCAGAGTCAATGGAAAATTTTGATATAGAAATGTAGAAGATTCCCAATTATATGGAGTTGGATAATCTGATTTGCAAATTAATCCTGGTTAATCTGCAAACCAGAAATGACATTTAATTATCAATATTTTATCTTTTTTAAACATCCTGACACTGCTTTCTATTATACTTTAGATCCCAAATGTTTCCCAAACGTTTTCTATTATAGAACACTTCACAAATCTTGAAAATTTTTATGGAACATTTTGGTTATTTTATAGTATAGGTAAATATTAATAATAAATAAATTAGGCAAAACAAGCATTTATTATCAAATTGTAATTATGTAAAATAAACTAGTGACTCTAGTTTCAACTTGGCACAGTATTTTAATTAAATTATATGAGATTTATATTAATTTTCATAATTTTTTACGGAAAACTTATTGATCTTCCATGGAACACTGGTGTTCCACAGAAACCGCTGCTTTAGATAATTGGTGATAAAATTAAAATTACAAATATTGGAATAATTTCTTTTAAAAAATAAAATAAATATATTTCTTTTATCCTTTTTCAATAAATAACAGAATATATGAATAAATATATGCATGAAATTTACTTATTTTTTAATATTAAATGTATATTTTTCATAATTTTTAATTTTTTTGAGTATTTTGGGGATTATCTGAAGAATTGGTTATCTCAGGTAATTAATTTCTCAATTATCCTGGTTATTCAAGAATTTTCTATAATAGTTTTTTGAATAATTTTTCTCCTTTCTTAAAAACTTATAAGCTCAAAATAGATAAAAATAACAACTAGGTCCTTAATTAAATACAACAAAATCTAAACTAGCTTATAGGACCTTAAATAAAATTAAAGTGCAGGAGTGCTTTTGGGCTGGATTGCCCCTCATCAGCTACTAATGCTCACTTTCTCTGTGCAGCTGATGAGGGGCAGTCCAGCTCGGAAGCACTCCTGCACTTTAATTTTATTTAAGCTCAAAATAAAAATGCAGTTTTATTTATTATATTTTCTATAAAATACAAGTATCCTTTTAGTTATAAATATTAAAATTAGGAAGTTTTGCACATTTGAATTTGCCATTTTACTTTTAAATTTAAAAAAATATTTAAAAAATTATGCAAGATTTTTAAACTTTATGATGAGAAAATAGTATAACAACAAATGTATTGCAAAACAACAAATTTATTTAACATGCTACTATAGTATTTCAAAATTGTAGAGCTTTCATAAAGAATTCTTGCAATATAATTGGACATTTATATTCAAATCTTTGAAATAAGAAACTTCTAATTGATCCAATAGAACAAATCTTTTCAAATATTTTTTTCTAATATTTGTTTAATAACATATATTACACAATATGGTATATACAGTATGATTGGTATTTGTGGATTCAACATAAGAATGAATTTTGAATTATAAACTTCCTATATTACAAAGAAAAATTAAATATTATTATTCTTATAATTAAAAGAACATTCATACTAATTTATATTATGATATTAAAAATAAAAAAAAAGAGAGAGAGAGAGAGAAAGAGAGACATAGTTACATGGAAGAATAATAGCTTTTCATCTTAAGAAACAAAAATTAAATTCTTAATATTAAGATCATTATTAGTTTTGTGATGTTTTCCCTCTGAAAAGATATTAAGTAGCAGGTCTCTTCAAGATCCCAATATGAACAGTTTATACTCATATTGAAAAATTCAAAATACTAATTATGTTTTTCTAAAGATTTGGTTTGCCTGCTCCTTCTTTATGACTATTGTTCCAACAAAATGCAGCCAATTCTATCACCAACTTCAATGCTGCATTCGGCCCGGACACTGTCACCAGAAGAATTGCATACGATTGGTACAAATGCTTCAAAAGTGGAGATCAGGACCTCGAAGACCAACCCTCTCTGTCTTCTGGGATTATAAAGGAATCATCATGTTCGAGTTGCTGACGCAAAATACAACCATCAACACAACTTTCTACTGTGAACAACTCAACTGTCTGCAGCAGAAACTGGCGGAGACCCGCCCAGAACACCAGAGCACCATCTTGCTGCATGATAATGCATGGCCACATATGGCTAGGCAGACCCGCCAGAAGCTACTGGACCTGAACTGGGAGGTCTTGCCTCACCCATCTATAACCCTGACATTGCACCTTCCAATTATCACCTGTTTGCTGTGTTTGACTATCACCTGGCTGGCAAGGAGTTCAACAATGAAGTTGATTTGGAGGCCAACTTGACCAACTTCTTCAAGTCTCAGCCACCAGAGTTTTATCGAGATGGCATCCATTCTTTGCATAAGCATTGGCAGGAAGTGGTCAACAACAATAGTGATTACATTGATAATTGAAGTCAATTCTGTACATAAAATTTTCTTGGCTAAATAAAATGCATCCAAAAGTGCAAAAACTTTCTGTTCAATCAGATACTTGTATTCTTCCACCTTTTCAATTGTTCAGCCTTCTATCATCACTGATTACATGTTTACTTCTGTGTTAAACATTTTTTATGTCTTCTTGTAGTTTATTTACAGTCCTATTTTCTCACTTTCTCTCTTCATGTTATTTAGCATTTCCTGCAGTTCATTTGGTATTTGAGCGAACAGCAGTATGTTGTCTGCAAATCTTAGATGGTTGAGATACTCTCCATTGATGTTAATTCCTTTGTGTTCCTATCCATTTATTTGTTGTAATATTTCTTATAAGCAGACTATGAACAGTTTTGTTGAGAAAATATCTATCTTACAAAAGCAAATAAAACTCAGATAATTGATTTTTTAGAGAATAAAAGAGATACAAAATCTAAATACTGCAGAAGAATGTTCAGAAGGTATATCAGAGAAAATGTTCTCATTTATTGTGTTAGTAGTAATGAAGAAGAAAAAAATGAAATCAACTTTTATTATCTGACATATATGCATTACAATTTGTAAGACATTTGTTTAATCATTATTATTTTAAATAAAAATTAAGCATCCAATATTTATAAAAAATAAAATGTTATATTTTTGTTAGCCTTTGGAATGTAATACCTTTTTTATATTAGTTCTTAGTCTTGTATAATATTGCTTTACACTACACAAAATTTTATAGGAACTTAACTACCATTGCATACGAGATTATCTATGTATATATATGTTTTTATTAATACTACTATTTTAATATGTTACTATAAAATTTATTTATTAAAATTAATTATGCAACTAAATAACAAACTATCGGTATATTTGTAGAATGAAAATATAAATTTTTTAAAATGAATTATGCCCTTAATGTGCATTTTTTATAATGAATTAATAATAATTTTCATCAAATTACTTAACATTGTTAACTGAGGCTCCATTAGTTATCATTTAGTTATAGTTGGTTTTATCTATAGTTGTTTGAGGACATAATGCAATTTATTTATACATAAAAGAAATAAATGTAACTGCTAATAAATTGTTTGTCTATTTATTTCATATTTATGTTACAAAATCATTTCATATTTCAATAATATTCCATATATGGGATATCCTCTAATGTTTGGGCAAAACCAAACTATGAATTTCTTAAATCAAAATAATGAAAAAATTCTTATAAACATAGATCCAAAAATTTCACATTTTAGAGAAATATATTTGTTTTTAATGTAATGGTTTTTCAAAGATTATAAGGAAACATGTTTAATTAATAAAATAAATTTAAAAACAATTTGACATTGTAATATAAGATGGAAAAATATAAGAAAATGTTAAACTACAATATGAATTTTTTAAATTTACTTTGATAATTAATCGCATTTTCTTTATGATCATTGATTAACACTATTATAAAAATTTGCATTTTCTCTTAAATGCAGCATTTTTAGATATGTTTATAACAACTTTATTCATTATTTTGGTGTAAAAAATTCATAGTTTGATTTTGTCCCAACTATTAGATGCATCTTGTAAAACAGGTACAATGTAAATGTTTAGATTTATCAAATAAAGGGGGACAATATCAATATAAAAGCACAAAAATTAGACAGGCAAAAATAAACTTTAAAATTTATTTGGAAATATTTTCAATCTTTTAAAAGATTAACATCAATGAAAAATTTTAAAGAATATAAAAAGTATAACATTTTATAAATTGATTTGAAATGATTTAAAAATTAAGCATCAAAAAATTCTGAAGTAATTTGAAAAATAATTTACTTTTTATATTCTTTAGAAGTTGGTTGATGTTGAATAAATACAAGAAAATGAAATAAACATTGATACAAAAACAATTTATTTAATGGTGTAAAATATTAACAAAGTTACACAAAACAGCACTTTTGATAAATTAGTTGTTTTTTGTATCATTGGATTTATTGCATTTTTTGTATTTGTTCAGTTATAATGATAATTGCCAAGCCAATTAGGTTGATGGTTATTTCTAAAAAATCAAAAATATTTCAATTAAATCTAAAAGTTTCTTTATCTGCATATCACATTTTTCTTTTATGCTGATACTGTATTTTGTAGTTATTGTACAATAACAGTGATTTAGAGGAAGAAGATCCTTTATCTTGTATGAAATGTAGAAATATCTTTTTAAGATAATAAATACAAGATATTAATCCTTAGAATTAATATCTTGTATTTTTGAGAGTAAGACGGTATTTTTATTTTATAGGTTATCTCAAGGTCATTAGTAGTAAGTATATTTAATTTTTCAGTTTTATTTATATTCTGATAAATGTGCTGCTTTAGCAGATACTAGATATTCAAAAGCTGATTCACTAAAGCATCCAAAGAAAAATTTTGAAAAAAAGATAATTATTCAATTAATTTATTATCTTTAATTCATTTTATCATTAATTAATATATAAATTAAATTTTTATTGATGTGCATTTTTAAATATTTACTATTTTAAATAAGTATAATTATTTAAGGGATAAAACTTCAATTTTTGTTTATTTAGTGAATAAAAATTAAAGTTTTAATCAGGGTTGTGGAGTTGGAGTCGGGAGTTGGGGAGTCGGAGTCGGATTTTTAAACTGCCCGGAGTTGGGAGTCGGAGTTGGATTTTAGAACTGCCCGGAGTCGGAAAATACAACCGACTCCCGACTCCTTAAGTCCCTACTTACCTAGAGCTAGAGCTATATATAACATTTCTAACTATTTAAGGCTAATGATAGTAAGTTATGAATAATATCAATTATCTAAATTTATGAAAAGGCCCCTATAGTGTTGTTAGTTAATTTATGAGTCTCAACTCTAAGTGATAAATTTTTGCCTTTTAGAGCCATATTTAGGCTATTTTATGGAAAGTGTTGCAGTCTAAACCAAACTGAAACTAGGCATAGGATTCTGATTAATGATTAAAATATAGTCCTATAGCCTAACTCATAGTCCTAGTGGCTAGCACTCTTACATATCAAGATAAGAAATAAAAAATAAATGCAAGAGGGTTATTGAAAGTATACTAAAGTATCTGCTGTAATGTCAATGTAACATATTAATTTAGTTGATAAGAGTTCATTTTAATTTTTAAGTGCAGTGTGTTGGCTCATTTCAGTCAATGATGTGGTTTTCTGTTTGATACTCAACTCCAGTGACCAAACGAGTGCTCCGCTCACTCTGCTGGAGGGTAAATATATACATATATGAAAGAAAAATTAGAATTAAATTTAAATTTACTAAATTACTGTATATACAGTACTTAAATATAAGCTGACTCACCAACTTCAAAGTTTGAAAATTGGTAAAAATGAAAAACCCATGTATAAGCCTATCCAGACTTTAGCACTTATTAAAATTTGATAAAAATCCAAACTCCAATTCAAATATTGATGATGAAACTGATTTTGAAAAATTATTGGATCAAGTAGACCATCTCCAGTGCCAAAAAAGAAGAAAACTCGAATCTGATACTGAAAAAAGAGTAAATCCTAAAATATATTGAAAATAACAAATTTCAAGGTGGAATTTAACAAAGCTCTAATAGAAGTTGAATGTTTTAAGGTGGAATTTAACAAAGATCTAATAGAAGTTGAACGTTTTGACAGAAATCTAAATTAAATGTTAGAGAGGCCATCTCTAAATATCCTGAAATTGTAAAAGTTGCTGCACTTCTTGTTACAGCTCTGCCTCCAACACAGATCAGCGTAGAGAGACTATTTTCCTCACTCCGTTTGATCAGAGCTGATCAGAGAATTGCAATGACAGATGAATGTACTGAGGCTATTTTGTTTATTAGAAATAAGACTTTAATTTTGGTATTTGCGTATTTGGTATGTATAATTAAAATTTAAAACTCTAAAAGGAAGCTTTTACTCTTTAATCTAATGTTAATTTTATTTTAATAGGCTTCTAAATTTTCATTCACTGCTTACTTTAGTTTATATAAATATTTGATTATAACTAGCCAATTAACAGGACTTAATTTACTTACAGATAAGTTGCTTTTATAAAGTTCAAAGAAGCACTTTCAGAATTCTTATATTCCCTTTCAGCTTTATCCTTCAAAATTAATTCTGTTCTATTTCGTTGTCGTTTAAATTTAAAATTGAATATGATTATAAAGATAAATTAAAGCACGTGCCATAATAAACTGATTTTCTAATTTAATTTTATAAAAATTTTTCAAAAAGTTATAAGGTTAATAAATGCAAAGAAATGTATTTTTATTTATAAATAATGTTCAGTATTAATTTAATTTAAGCAAAATTTCCAGGCACTGCTCAGTTCTCCCAGGTCTAATTTGTTAATAGGTTTAATTGGTTGTTTTCTCTTTTTTAATATAGCAAGAGATTCTTCCCACCTTCCTATAAGTTTGTTGTTTAATGATTTTTGCACTGTCCCAATTTATATCTAAGTTACTATTTAAAGCTCTTTGCGCCAAAGCGGTAGTGGCTTTCTCTTTTTCAAAATTTTTTTTTTAGAAAATCAGCTTATTATGGCACGTGCTTTTATTTATCTTTATAATCATATTCAATTTTAAATTTAAATGACACGAAATAGAACAGAATTAATTTTGAAGGATAAAGCTGAAGAGGGAATATAAGAATTCTGAAAGCACTTCTTTGAACTTTATAAAAGCAACAACTTATCTGTAAGTAAATTAAGTCCTGCTAATTGGCTAGTTATATTCAAATATTTATATATTTTAATAGGTATTTATACTAGTTACAACCTGGAATAGTTAGTTAGAAATTATATTTAAAGTAATTTTGACATAACTAAATGCTTCCAAGAAAAAAGATTTTATTATTATTCAAATTTCAATAGCAATAAAATAATTCATGTAAAATTTTAGGACATGCATTTCTCTTTTCAGTGTATTAAAGTTGCTAATTGTTATCTCAGTTGTCGATTTTGTAAATTGTAACAACCTACACACAGCCCAAATTTTGGATAATTTCTCTTAAAAATTGTAAGAAGGTATGGGCCTACCTAGTATCTACAGCCAAAGTGCTATAAAATTAATATAAAGTAGCCAGAAGAATCACTTGCAATAATAAAATACATTTACAATATTAAAGTTAACTATGCTGGAGTCGTAGTCAGAACTTACGAATTTTAGGGAGTCGGAGTCGGATTTTTCTTAAAAGGTGGAGTTGGAGTCTAATTTTTTTTAAAAGATGGAGTCAGAGTCGGATTTTTCTTAAAAGGTGGAGTTGGAGTCGAATTTTTTTTAAAAGATGGAGTCGGAGTCGAATTTTTTTTAAAAAGTGGAGTTGGAGTCGGATTTTTTTTTAAAAGGTGGAGTCGGAGTCGGATTTTTTTTTAAAAGGTGGAGTCGGAGTCGGATCATTTACTATCCGACTCTTTGCAACCCTGGTTTTAATCCTTAAAATGCTATGTTTATTTAAAATAATATATGTTAAAAATGGATTGTAATAATATTTGCTATATTAATTTTTGATATGGAAGATATATGTTCTTTTATATATATTTAACAATAATTAATTTTTATATATATAAAAATTAATTATTATTTATTATTATTAAATGCAAATAACATAATAGTTTAATAAATATATTATTACTTAACTAGAACATTATTTTATCAAAAATTAAGTTTAGATTAATTTAGTTTTTCCCTAAGAGATCATTTCAGCAGTGTAAGTAAATAAATATGTAAAGTTTAGTCTTAATAGTTTAATTCTTGTTCCTGTTCCTTCAAGGTTCTGTTAATTTGAGGAATTTTCTGTTTTTAAAATTGAATTTATTTGAATTTTATATCAATAATTATACAGGTATACCCTGCAGTAATGCTCTCATTAGGACAAGAAAATCTTGCATTAATCAAAACTACATTAAATGACTTTAGAAATTACAATATATAGGCTTAGATTTTTCAGAGAAAAGATTGATGATAGATATTCTAAAACCTAATTTGTGAAAAATAAAATATTTCCCAACTGCTTCATGCAGCATAAATTTTTTTTCCTACAAATGAAAAAAAAGCCTAAAAGAACTTTGTTATAATACACATTATCTAAACCCAAACTTAATTCTTGCATAACATTATCTATTTCTATTTAATTTCCATTTTAATTGTTATTTAATTTTTAATATTAATATTTCACTTTTATTCAAATTAATAGTAATAAATCACTATTGACAGTGGAAACAGCCATCTTTGTTTGTGATGTAATGCTAACTCAACAAAAGAATATTTCTGTCAGATCTATATGCAAATAAGCTTAATTTATTGCTTGTTAAGATATCATTTTTCACTATCAAACTTTTTATAGCATTTTTATTTATATTTCATTAACAATGTTCTGTTATAATATATTGGAAATTTCTGGTGATGGCATCATCATTTACATAAAATATTTTAATAATATCATTGTTTCTTAGAAATTTCATAAAATTTTAATTGATATAAAGTAACCACTGTTCATAATAATTTTACATTATGATAATTAATAATAATTTTTATTATATTTTGATTATAATTAATAAATGCAATACTGCATTTCCTTAATTTAATATGCCCTCAATTTATAAATTATTCATGCATTTTTTCCTATTTTTATTGATAAAATAAAAGGCAGAAAATATTTCAAAATTTAATGTAAATCTAAAATAAAAATATTACAAAGACTATAATTATAAGACAACATTTCAACATTTATTTAAAATATCAACACAAAAACAAGAAGTATTTTATATTTCATTTTTGGAAATAATAATTGACAGGGCTGGCTCAACATATGATCAAGCAAAATTCCTGCTCAGGATGCCGATATTTAAGGGGTGCCAAAGAGTGCTAGCACATTTTGTGTTTTGTGCTATTATTATTATTATTGTAATAAGACAAATATTTTTTACACATAATTTAAACAGTTTTTGTTCACCTCCTCAATCATCAAAACTAATGAATTGAGGGACACAACAAAAATTTTTGCTCAGGGCACTAAAAGCTCTAGATCTAGTACTAATAATTGATGTTCTGTTTTGGAAGTCTATCATCATGCTGTTTATGGTTCTAACATGCTAAACATTTGGTAGATTTGCAATGCATTTATTTTGTAATATATTTTGAATTTCTATGAATTATAAAATACCATTCTAAATTATAACTGGCACTTATTTAAAAACAAATTTATTTGTTTAAAAGAATTAATGTGATTGACTTTTCCTGACTGATAAACACCCATTTCATAAATAATATGCAGTATAAAATTTCCATTATTTATTAGATGTTAAAATAAGATATATATTGTGAGGAAGTTGACTTTGATCTGTCCTATTTTTATTTTATTATGCACTCTATTATTCTGTTGTTATACTCTTCACCATATTATGATGAAGAGTATAACAACAGCTTTAATGAAAAAATGTATCCATAGCATTATGTGTAAAAAATGTGATAACTAAATGCTCACGTTTTTATATTTGTAATAATTATGATTCTAAATATTAAGAGAGGAATAAATTGAATCTCTATATTCTGTGGTTTACCATTTTAGAGGATTCGGATTTAAATCCGGATCCCACAGTTTCAATTTTTCAGGAGAGGTCCTGAGTCGTCCAGGTTGAACCCATTCTTCAACTTTCCAGTTGGCCCCATCATAGGTGTTGGCCAGCTTGTGATGGGCTCTACAAGTGTCCGCCACCGGATAATGTATATCCCTTATGCGATATGGCGGCTTAACTGCATAATCTTAAATCTCAGTACATAAAACTTGGGTGTATCCTATATTTCATTAAAATTATGTAATTTACAATCGATTCCAAAAGATGTTGCAAAATACCCTGATAGAAGGATAGATTGTAACATTTGTAATTTTTGAGAAAATATATAATTTTTATTAATAGTTATATTCGAATGAAAATTATAATAATAAAGAAATTAATAAATATCCTTTACAATGACGTATTTCTTATATTTAGGATTTTTATTTTCATAACATGAAATAATTAAAAAGTAAATAGTGTTACAACTAACACTAGTCTTTCCTAAAATCAATACTTAGTCTTCACAATGCCTTCTAAATTTCGATTCCTAAACAAGTGAAAGATGAATAAGGAATTCAATTGTTCAAATACTTCTTTGTAGATTAAATGAATGTGTTATTGGGTGATATAGTACTTCCAATTTTCGATATACAAGTCTTCTCTTGTGTGATACTTCTTAGTTCTAAAAGGGTTGAAAAGGTGGAGTAAAGATATTCAATGATCTGAAAACGAAAAAATTATCAGTAAGAAGCATAATTTTCCACTGTAGAATCGGATAATTTCGTGCATGCGAAATCATAGTTTTAAAGAGTTATTTTTACAAAACTTCCTATACACACGTGCTCCTCTAGTTACGAACATAATTCATACGTAAATTTTGTTGTTAATTCGGGTTGTTCGTAATTCAAATTTATTGTCATTTGGCTTCCAAAACCACTGAAATAATTTTTATATAATGTGTTTTGTAATATATTTCACAATTGTATCAACTAGAAAATATTATTTCACAGATTTAAACAAAAAGTTCCGATTATAAAGCGAGTTTTTATGCGTAATCTTGGCCATCTTGATATATTGCTGTAATAGGAATATTAACTGTGTAGTTTTATATAATAGGGGTTGCTAGGAGCATTCTATTATCATATTGATTAAAATTATCGAAGAGTTTTTGAAAAATTTGAAAATGAAATTGCACGTTCGTAAGTCTGAATGTTCGTAACTATAAGAGCGCGTGTACTTGAACAGAATATATACTTCACAGAAAAATATCAATAAATCAGAAGTGTGCATCTTGAATCACGTCTGTTCTGAATTCAGTTGGCAAACATTACAAAATAAAGTGCGGTTTTTATTTATTAAATATACATATTTTTCATATATTGAAAAGAATTTGAAAATTTGTTTTCGTTCTAATTACAGAGAAATCTTTTGTTCGGAAAACGTGAATGCGTATCACGCGAATCTCTTGAATTTCCATATACAATACTATACCAGAAAGCAAAGGCTATCAGTGACGGGATTCATTAAAAAAAAACTAACCGTGAAAATGAATAAAATATTGATTAATATAATCACTTTTATAAATTGAAAGAAGGTAAAATTCATATAAACGTGACATTTGATATTTGTGTCAAGACTGCGGGTGATATTGCTGATTAAAATGTATGAGTAGAAATTATGAAGTTCAGTCTCAACTTAATCACTACTTCATATACCACATGCCAGAAAGTGCTTTTTGAAATTTTATACTTATTATATTTATTCATATTATAATGTATTGTTATTTTAGTAAATGATAAAAAATTTTTTTGCCATTGTACAAATTAAATCTTATCAAATTTTTACTATATGACTATTTCTATATAAAATTTATTATTAAAAAGTAATAAAAACAACTCACTCTAATAGGAAAATCTTGCTTTATGAAAAAAAATCCTCCAATAGAAATACCTATAGGCATTTTACCAAATCTCTTCATGAAATTTAAAATCTGAAAATGATAAATTTCATTTAAAAACTTCGTAATATATATGTATACTGTACATACATATACAGTAAGTAGAAATATTCTTACCTTAAGTTTATCTTTTAAACTAAGCTTAGCTGAGGAAATTCGATTAATGGAAATGAAGTCATTATATAACTTTAAAAAATGAAAACAATAATAAATATTAAGTTAAAATTATACAGTGTGGTTAATTATGTGCTGTAAAAGTTTCATTACTGATAAAATTATGCAACAATATACAGGTTTTCCAAAATATCTTTATGTATAAACATAATAGTCATATATGGCAAACAACAAAATTGCATAAGGGAATAAAATTACTATAAATGCTTGATTTTCTGCAATTACAGAAAAAAATAAGGGCAAAATTAATAGATATAAAGCATATATGAACAACTATACTTACCGATGACGTTATCTTAGAAAATATAAAGGATCCGATGATGCAAATCAAGAAAAATGTAATAAAACCAATAGCATAGTAAAACGAGTTAATTATTACTATGAATGCGTTGTTCTCTTTATTTTCCATAAAGATAAGTAAATACAGGTACAAACAAGTTATATGAATCAAGAGAAAGTAAACTATTGCCATTAACTCACTCCATATTCTGTTTAATTGCTGGAAAAATTCCCATATTTCGGTGTGCGTATTAATTATCTCGTTTACTTTCATTTTTATGTTCAGCATATTAATTTTGATTGAATTCAATTTTTGTTGGATAATTTGTAACCAATTTAATATTAACCACGAAATTAACACAGTTAGAATGATTAAGAATAGAATTTGTCCAGAAGTTAACAATAACCATAAATGGTGAAATATAACGCATGGAATGGAAAATAGATACGATTGTTTTGCTCTTTGAATTTTCGGATAATATATAATATTCATATAAAACAATGTAAAACTACTCAGAAAAAAATATAAAATAAAAATAAATAAAATATTCAGTTGGATTTCTTTGAAATATTTTATTTCCTCGTGGGAAAATAATGAAATTTGCTGCAAGTTTAATTTCTTTCTTTTAAGAACACTAAACAATAAAGAGAAGAAAGTAGTGATCATCATTCGAAAGGCGTCGTTAAACAATGAATGGTCATGAGGATTTCCAATTGTTTTACCGCATAGCATACTATCATCGAAGCAAAGTAACAAACCGTGAGTAGTCATTGTCCACATGAGTATTTCTACTACATTTTTATATACTGTAAACCAGTACCTCTTCCAGGAATTATGACAGTTACATAGCAATATCGGATCCATTCCAAATACTTTTGCTGTTGAAAGTAGTGGCTGAAGTAAATGATGACTAGTAAGCGGCTGATTATAGCTTCCCTCAATATTTACAACAGCAATTTGCCTTCTCATTTTGTAATTACAGATAATTAACTCTTGAATTTAAAATTTTTGATTGCAATTTTTCTTTAAAAATTGATCAAATCTTTATGATATTGCTATCAGCAACGTAACGGCACAGAATGAATCTTAAAGCATGTATTTCGTAGAATATACAGTATGTAAAGTTGTTGCTGCACCATGAACGAAGAAGATAACCAATAGCAAACCGTGACGTAATAAAACCTTCAGATCGTTGTGTCTAATCATTTACGACCAAGGACTATTAGCATAATAAATTTAAAATTTGATATAAATATTCAACGAAAATTTATTTAATCACATTCTATTTACCAAGTAATTGGAAACCGGATACAAATAAACATTAACAAGATATGAATAACGGAGATTTTATTGTGATTTTATTTATTTTAGCAATTAATAAATCCATTTTGAATAATGCCTTAATTTATTCATTCGATTTTTTACTTATTATAGTCATATCCCGAGTTGCGATTCCTCGACTTATGGCGCTTCGGACTTATGTACATTTTGAATTTCCATCATTCCCCCAAAGTTTTAGTGTTTAATTTGGAATATGGGACTCTTCAGCAGGAGTTTTTTGAAAAAAATTGCTTACTTTTTCAGGTTTACAGTATTTCTTTTAGTGTTAATGCTACATTTATGTTATTTATGTGCGTATAAATTTATGACCATTGCAGTGCGTTATATAACTGTGCTTCGACTAATGGAAATTTTCGAGTTATGGCATCAATTTGGAACCTATGTTGACATAAATATGCCTGTAAATAAATCTGAAATTCCATATTTATAAAACAGCCAAACAGTCCATTATAAAATAGGAACTGAAAAATATTTTATGGATGATTTATTTATAATATCGTTTATCAATTCAGATATATATCATTCGCCATTTTACATTGTTATATATGTTATACAAGATTCAGCGTTATATATATATATAATTGAATATGTTTATATTTCTCTGTATTTTCTCTAATATCTTTTATTTTTTTCCGTTTTTACTCCCCTTTTCAATCAGGGAGATTATTAAGGGATGCGCCACTTCAACCATGGACTGCACCCAGCGGTTGAGTTATGAAAATTTTGACAAAGAAAACGATTTGTTTGTCTTAAAAACAAATTTCAAATTCTAAAAACAGAAAATAGAAATAATTGTGCATGCACAAAAAAAATATTTTTAAATGAAAAAAAAAATCGCAAAATATTACAGAATACATAAAATAACGAGTTAAATTTAAATATTCGGCACAATTTATGTCAAAAGCTGCCACACATTATTTTCATCTTCTTTCACATCAGCTGATCTTCTAGGACGTTCTAAAGTCGTGCGATGATTTTTCAGGAAAGTTTTTACATAAAGCTTAAGATTAAATTCTCTTGAAGGTTTCTTCTCTTTAAATTTATGTTATCTACAAGCGTTTGACCGAACTTAAACGAAACCAGACGAGATCCTAATTCTCACCCTTCCCACGTTTAAAAACATTTTGCTTGCTAAGTCCCTACCCGCCTACCTGCTTCGGAGGGCATTATAGCCAGATCGCTACTATTCGAGATGTACATTCAAATATTTAAATACGAGGAAGAGGAAGATTAACATAAATCAAAGCATGATTATGACACGCAATACAGTGTTTTTTGGAATAAATAAACAAGTAAAGAAAAATAACAAGGGTTCGCAGATTACAGACAAATTTAAGAAAGGGCTCGCACGAGCTCGCTACAGTCACCACTGGATGCATTCACACCCATAGAAGGGGGCCGGATGGTGAAGGACGGGGATAGTCGGGCCGACAGGGAACCCCGGAAGAACTTTTCAGGACATGCTGGACCAGGGTTCTCCTGCGTGGCACGCCATCGCGTTACCACTCGGCCATCTGACCATCTTCCCTATGTTTGGATTTATTTAGTAAAATTATGTTAAATGTTTTCTTCAGGAGAAGTTTTAGGTTTGGTTACATCTTTATTAGGCTAATTTTTAAAAAATAATATTAAAAAAAATCCTTTCTTTGTCATTGAATGCCGATAGATTTTAGGGCAATAGATAATGACTTAGAAACAACTCTTTAAATATGTTTTCTTCAGATTTAATATAATACTGTATATAAAATAACTGCGATTAAATGTTGTTTGTGTAGCATCTATACTACTACTACTACTACTACTACTACTATATTAATAAAATAATACAGAGTGACAATTCTTTCTTGAAGTTTTCATATCTCAATAATCATTCATAACTGGATAATATATTAATAAAATAATATAGAGTGACAATTCTTTCTTGGAGTTTTCATATCTCAATAATCATTCCTAACTGGATAATTATTCTTTTGTTTTCGAGTCAGCCGGATGGCCACGTTTTAAAGCTATGGCTTTCCACCCTGGAGGATTCGGGTTCAAATCCGAGCCCCACACCTCCAGTTTTTCGGGAGGGGTCCGGGCCCAGCCTTTTGAACCCCATTCTTCAACCATCCAGTTGACTCCATCATGGATGTTGGCCAGCCTGTGATGGGCTCTACGAGTAGCCGTCTCCAGATAAAGAATATCCCATGAGGATATGGCGGCTTAATAAAACTAACTAAACATAAGTATTAGCCAGCCTCTGATGGCCTCTATAAGTGGCAGTCGGCAGATACAATATATTGCTTGTGTGATTCGGCCACTTAATCTATTCTTTTATATTCGAATTAGCTTATTTCAAACAAATATTAAATTCATAATGATAATATCAAATACACATATTACTAAACTAGTCCAGTTCTTTTTGCTGTAAAAGAGATTTTCAGATCTAGAGCTCAAGAGTTTACATAACAGATATTTGATAAATCTTAAATAATGATTTTTTCTAGTTACTTATGATGATCAGATTTACTAGCTTCAGTTAACATTCAACCTTGAAGCTATTTTAATAAAAAATAGAATATTTCAAAATAATTTATATCTAAATTAGCAATGTAATTAAATCATAAATTACCCTACCTAATTAATGTCTTCCTATAGTTTGGTAAATTAATAAAATAATAGGGAGTATTAATTTATTTCGATATTAGAAAATCTGAATTGTTAATTTAGCAGCATTGCGTGTACAAATATATGGAAAATATATACAGTATTTGAGAGTATTTATTAAACCTTATCAATTATTTATCTATATATTGTACTATATTAATAAACA
Source organism: Olivierus martensii (assembly GCA_000484575.1). NCBI lineage: Eukaryota > Metazoa > Arthropoda > Arachnida > Scorpiones > Buthidae > Olivierus > Olivierus martensii. The sequence continues at coordinate 42,094 of AYEL01069821.1, forward strand.
GATAGACAGTGGCAGGAAAATGAAACTTCAAACATCCCTAGTATTGCGATCTTTCTATATTCTGCATCCCCTAAAAGAATCATCTCCTAAGAAGTTCTGTCTTACATATAAAAGACAGTATCTTCTTCAATTTGTCTTACAAGGATCTGGAGCAGGAAAATGCAATTCTAAAAGATCATATCTTAGTCTTGAAAGAGCCAATCATTCACAGAATATGTGAAGAGGAGGACACCTGTGAATACAGATTGTCAGAATTGTAGTTGATGTCAAGGAAGTTTCATCTCTTCCCTGACATCATCTACAATTGAGATTATCAACAATCCCAATTAAATGAAGGTGTCTTCTAAGATGTTAGTCCCTTGTAACAATTCCTATTTAATATTTATGCACTTCGCGAAACTCTTTAGTTCTCTGTGATGAGTCTTAAAATGAAAGAATTTTAACAAGTTCCTAACAATTCCCCCAAATGCATCAGATTTGCTCAGAGTAGGCTCAAGTCGAATAAAGACGAGAAATCCCTTCCTTGGACAACCTATCTTCAACTTTATTGCCCTTAATCCCTTTGTGCCCAGCATCTAAACCAATTAAGACGAGAAATTCCTTCCTTGAACAACCTATCTTCAACTTTATTGCCCTTAATCCCTTTGTGCCCAGCATCTAAACCAATTAAACCTTATTCTTTATAACCAGTTCCACAATGAGATGACATTTCAACACAAACGTTGAAGTAAACTTTGTTTATTAACATATCCCTTATCCAAATTGATCTTAATACATACAGAAATAGTATTTTGCTATATATATTTTATGTATTGTGCTATATACTGCATATTTAACTATTACATGTTCAAATTAATGCATTGAGTGGATTACATAAATGTAATTTCATTAACATAAGTTTACCAAAATTTATTCGCAAATATTTGTACAAGCTTATAATTGCAGGAATATGCCTATGTAAACTTATTTAAACATCAAAATAACGATGCAATTAATGCATAATTTTATGAATAAATTAATAATCCGATATTTATGTACTGTATGTCGTAAGATGTATAATTAAGCGAACTTAGGCCATCGCTTAGAGAAACCGTAATTTGAGGGGCGATAATTTTGTTAATAAAAAGCGAAAAATAAAATGTAATTTGTGGAAAACAATAAAAAAATAGTACTTAATTTAATAATAGTGATAGAGTTTTATTATAAAATCGGATCTTGGCGTTTTATACAGTATTGTACAGTATATTCGTATATATATCGAAGTATTTATATCGCTGAGGTCTTTTGGTAATTTCTTTAAACTCACCTCAGAGATATAAATTCCTCACTACCTGCAGAGGACTTATATTAGGTGTGGGAACCAGTGTCGCATAAAATATTACAAAATAAACAAATAAAATAAAAAATTCCTCAAGTCAGAAAATAAAATACGGATTTTTATAGCACTTTCTTCATTAAATATAGAAAATGTACCAAATGAACTTTAATTGGAGATAATAGACTTGTAAAGTAATTTAGATTTGAAAGATATTTTTGAAGAGAAAATTTGATAGATTTTTATAAAACTTTTATCATAGAAAGTCAATTTCCCCAAGTAAGGAAATATGTAAGCAAAAATTCTGTCGTTATTTTCTACAACTTATGTATTTGAACGGTTTTTTCCGCAATGAGCTTAGTAAAAAGTAAAACAAAAATCGATTAACAGACACACATCTCAAAAAATAATTTAAAACTACCGGTGACTAAATTACTAATATTGAACCAAATATTTCGGATATATTATGATCACACCTGTTTCAAATGTCACATTATGTATTCCTCTGCTAATTTATAATCATATATGAATAAATAATTGTGATTTATCCGCATTTTTATTCCTCTTGTGTGCAGCTGGCATCAATTCGAAAGTTTTAAATGTGGCTTTTACATAGAAAAAGATTGCCCATCGCTGGGGTAAATGATGAGCTTCAACGAGTCGAACCTTGTACCGTCTTGAAAACAGATTTGGAAGTGTAGGATCCGAGAATTAAACCCTGACGGTTAAGTTCTCCGATCCTACACCTCTAATCCATCCTTCAGTAAGACCTGCATCGCGAGATAAAGCCTATTTTTCAAAATGCGGCCATCTGACTGGCAATATATATTGTACTGTACCTTCCATCAGGACTCGATTTATAAATAAATTTATGAATAATAGATATATTTATATTATGTGACTGTCAGTTTGACTCTATCAAACCTTTCAATTTTTGGATTAATTAGATTTGCAATGTTCTTAAATCGTTGTGAAATCGACCGAATGACTGCGTAATAAATTAGTTTCTTACCGCTTTTGAAGATCCAGGCTCAATTCACTATCCCATATCTTCAGTTTTTCAGAAGGAACCGGTCTTTTGAATCCCATCCTTCAGTCTTCCAATTAGCTCCATTCTTTTATTTCTGATAGATTCTGAAGAGCCACCACCAAAAATATTCTAGTTCAGATTTGGTGGTTTAAGTAAAGACTAACTTAAAATGATTTTCGTAATCATGGATACACTCTACATACTTTATTAGAATTTTTCATGTTTAATTTTAGATTTCTTTTTAAATTAAGATAAGTTCCTGATTAATGAATTATAAAATTGCTATCAGATATCGTTCTGCTTTGCGCTACTGTCAGTCGTCCGAAAAATAATGTACTCGTTCAAACATTTTTTTAAATTAAGATAAGTTCCTGATTAATGAAGTATAAAATTGCTATAAGATATCGTTCTGCTTTGCGCTACTGTCAGTCGTCCGAAAAATAATGTACTCGTTCAAACATATCTCAGCTTGTTTAAGCATGAATTTTTAAAGCTTTCGAAACTTTGGAAGAGTGTTATTGATTCAAATGGAGAATATAGATATAATTGATTAATTAGCAAGTGGTTAATTTATCTTTTGTGTCCTTTCAAATGTTAATGTTAAAAAAAGTTATTAATTTTATAATGATCTGATATGATTACTTTTATAGATTTTGAAAACTTGTAGTCAGAATAGAATGGATTTTAATCTTACGTTTACACGGGCGTTATTGTGATTTGTGAAATTTTTACAGAATAAAAAAATAAGGCCTAATTAAAAATTTTACCAGTCTTTCAGTGTAATCATATTCATAAATATTGATATTTATATAGCAAATAATCTAGGATTCTCGAATCATATTTAAACGTAGAATAATGTAAAACATTACAAGAATTGATCAATTCCTGTAAAATGACCGTTTTACTAACGGACAAAAAAATAATACAGTGGATTCCGCTTAATTAGGCCAAGCCATTTTGTCCCAATTAAGCGGCTGTCCCAATTAAACGAAGTAATAATAAATTCTAAAATAAAATATGTAATTCGTAGGTAAATAAATAATAGGCAAGGAATAATAATTAGATACCTATTTTAATGATTTATTAAAATAGGTGCCTAATTATTAGTTTTTTACTGATCTCTGACTTCTTCAACACTGGGCAGCTGGTATTCATGCTCGCCCGCTAACTGTAGAAATCTATTGATCTAATGCTTCTTCGACTTCTGAATCCTTTCCATCACGCTTTCTTTTGGATGTTCCTGGAATTTCTTTCTGTAATGCCCACTCCTTACGCAGTTGATTTTCTTTTTGTAGGAGACGCGTCTATGGTAGATTTTGGTTTATTTCAGCGAGTCTACGATAGCTTGTATTAAATGGCTGGCTTTTAATTTTATTCAGCCAAACAATTTTACTTGAGTGTAAAATCCTTTCTTGACATCTTGGCAACGATTAGTGTATGTATGTGTAGTCATACTTTCGTAAAGTCCCTAAAATATATCAAAAATTGAAAATTCCTTTTCTGTTACTGTCCCAATTAAGCGAAAAGTTGTCCCAATTGAGCGTTTAAATTTTGTATTAGTTTAGTAGTTTGGTTTTCGTTCTTTGAGATTTGTCCGGATTACGCGGCTGTCCCAATTAAGCGGAATCCACTGTATTTATTAAAAATCAAATTCATTAAATATTAGTTTCTTTTACATAAAATTATATCTTGTTAATTATATTTATTAACATTAAATTAATCTTTATTTATAGAGTAATTGGAAGCCTCTCCAATATGAAGGAATTTGCTGAATCATTTAATTGTGAGATAAACTCAACAATGAATCCAGATAAAAATCTGTTGAAGTGTTACTTGTACTGAAACGGATTTTTATGTTTAATCAGAATTATAATTATATAAGGAATACCGACAGATTAATTAATTTTTTAAATAAATTAGAATTTTGAAAAATAGGTTATAAATATTTCATGTTATAAATTCCGCTCACAAGAGAAATACTACTATACAAATAATTATTATTGAGAAAGAATTGTCAGCGTGATTTCAAATAAAATTTCATCTAATAACAAAAAATTACTATCGCGTGTGAGATGAATCATAGTTTCCATATACTATCAGTCATTTTTTTATTCTTCTATCTGAAAATTCATATAATTGATACAGTAAGTATGGCTCAAAATGTAAACATAAAAAGCATTCTTTCATTTCAAAGTTTCTGAAAAACTGTACTTGACGACAGCATTGGAAGTCAGTATTGAGTCTATGCGAGAGCCGAAGTTCATTTATATCACTACGCTAGTGATATAGTCCAGTAAATTATTCGGGATGTTTTTTTTTATTTTATCTAGAATTATACCTGCATCTTTTTCGTTGTAATATAATAAATTGAGTGTAATGATATCAATAGAAAGCACAGATATTCCTTAATAGAGAATATTAATTGTTTTAGATTTATTAAAAAAAGCTCGAACACAGTATTTTGTTATAATCACTCAGTAATCAGTCTTTTTAGTAAAATTCATCTGCGTGACTCGAAGTCCATCAACAGTTAAAATTCAATATTTTATTCATTCCAGATAAATATAATATTTATGGTTGCGTGACTCAAGTCCATCAACAGTTAAAATTCAATATTTTATTCATTCCAGATAAATATAATATTTATGAATTATTCTATTTCCAAGTGAATATTATAAATACTCTTATAAATACAAAAGAAAATTTTCTTTCTAATATTTATCAAAGATGTGGTTCAAGTTGTAATTTGTTAACATATTTAGATTAAGTAAAGTTGCATATTTTTTTCCAATTTAACTGAATAAATTCAAATTCGAATATATGATAAGTTAATAAAAATATAGGCCTACATTAGTCTATTATGCATGAAATTAATGTTTAACATTATAAGGAACAAAGAAAATTTGATATATCTGATTATTACAATAGAAATTATGATCTATCCAGATTTAGCTGATGTTGAAAAGAAATAAACAAAATATTACACTAATTATGAAACAATCTAAACATTATTATTATAGAAATTAACAGAATTAATTTACAGAATTACATTATATACTTAAAATTAAACATTGAAATTATATAAAATAGAGAAAATATTTAATTAATCGAAAGTTTTGTTTTATTAAAGATGATCTATAAATATAATAGAGCAGTTTATAAGTTTTATAAAAACATAAAAATAATATTATCCACAGAACAAACTGTGGGATCCACGGACTGACATAATGACAGATTGTTTTTTTGTCAACAGATGACGCTACTTTCCATTCTGGAAGAATACTAACTTGTAAGTGGCGGAGCGAAACGAGACCTTCCACAGCTGTGGCAGCTCGCCCATAAGGGCTGCAGGCTGCAGCCCTCCCACCAAAATCAAAACATTTTTAAATTATTATAGCTATTACATTACTATACAATTATTTTACAAACATTTTTTTCTTTTCTTATTATATTTATTTTTGAATTGTAGGTACTAGGTACCTCGATAGGCGCTCTGTATGTGTATATAATATTATCGTTATGAAAAAAGTACAATATAAAATATTAAAAATTAGCTATATATTACTTTGGCCTTAACTTACAGTGTGTAATCAGTTAATCAACAGTTCGGATTACGAACAATTTCGCGAAAGATTTTTATGTTCGGATAATGAACATATCACAGAACAAACTGTGAAATAAAACAACGATTACGTTCTAAGTTTAAGAACGAAAACTGTTACTTAAATGTAGGAGCTGAAGAGGGTGAGTTAACGCCGAAAATGTAACTCAATAAAAGTTTGTTGAACTATACAATCATATTTGGTCTGCTCACTGGTGCCAATAAGATTACTTCTTAAAAAAATTTATTATTTAATAAAAATTTTTTTTTTTCTAATTTTGTTTTTTAACTGAAAAATTAAAATTCTAATAAATCTACATAAACTCAATTTAACAATTAAGGTACTTCTCTTTTAAAAAGTAGAATGTTTTAATAACAAATTAAAAAAAAAAACTTTTATTAGAATTCAGTTAAAAAATAATAATGAAAAAAATTGAAATTCTTATATGAAGTGATTTTAACTCAAAATTAACATTTTATATAGGCAATCCCAACTTACTGTATGTAGATCTGACATATGAAGATCTATACTTGCATAAAGATTCCCTGACTAAAAATAAAAATATACTAATTATAATAGATAAATCAATATTATAGAGATATAAGCATTTTATCCTAATTTTATCATTTATTATATGTACAAGTGTTTTATGAGTTTATTAGGTTAGTTTTAATGAGAGAGCTGGATCAGGACCTAGACTTCTCCAGAAAAACTGAAATTTGTGGGATTTAAAATTGAATCCAGATCCTCTAATATGGTTAGGAATTGCTTTACCAAGCAAATTACGTACTTGTTCTTTAATGTAATTGAGAGGTCCAGTCCCACCTCTGGTTTCCTCTGTAGGATTCTGACCCCATACCCCCATAGCCTGGATGGACGAGGCTCGGTTCAAATACTGATCTCGATCTTAATATCTGTTTTTGACAGCCAATCCAACATCAATAATACAGCCTCCATGGTAATTCTAAATGGTTAAGATTTTATTATAACCAAGTTATACAAAAGAAAACTTACAAAACAAGTTAATATAGTAAACTCAATTGTCTGGCATGAACAAAGCTGATTCTTACAATGATACAAGTACAACCAACAGTTACTGACACTTTCCAAACAGGGATTAACACAACTCCACTCACGAGTAGGGCCGTGCGATGGCCAAGAAACTACCGATCATCGATGCATCGATTATTTGAAACGTGAACCAATTATTCGCTTTAATCGAGGCCTACCTGTATCAACATTTCAGCTGATCATAAACCAAGAAATTCGTGGAACCAATTATTCGCTTTAATCGAGGCCTACCTGTATCAACATTTCAGCTGATCATAAACAGTTGAATTCAAAAAATTCAATCTTGTAGCAATTTCTCATGTTGTTATCGGCAATTTGCTTCAACCAGTGTCTTTATTTTGTCCTCATCAGCTTCAACTGGCCTTCCAGAACATGGTGCATCTTTAATATTGAAATTGTCAGAATGAAATTTTGCAAACCAGTTTTGGCAATGGTGTTCTGTTAACACACCTTCTCCATATACTTCACATAACTTTTTTCTTACTTGAACAGCATTCTTACTTTTTCAGTAATAAAAAAAGCAAAATATGCTGAAAATCTACATTTTATTTTCCATTTTTGATAGGACACCAAAAAAAAAAACAATTGCATAGAATCAAAAAAAATTTTTTTATAAATATATCTTAAAATGTCAGCTGTCAAAATTTATAATGACAATATGTCTTAGAATGAAATTGGTGGGTAAAAAATACAACTAATGCCACTGGTGGGAAAAAATAAAATTACTTTCCAAACAACCCATTATATTATTTTTTAATAATATGAAATTTTCTGTGTTTATAAATATGACTTAAACAGTCCATAGCAAAAATTAATTGCATAATTTAATATATATTGATTTAATAATGATTTTCAACATTAAAAAAATTTACATGGACATCACTTTTTTACTGCTCTTAAAGGCTTAACCCTTTGCATTCCGGTGTCAATAACGTACTTGACAGGCCGAAGACCTGCTACAACTCCGTTGTCAATAACCACATAACTTTTATCTTACTTGAACAGCATTCTTACTTTTTCAGTAATAAAAAAAGCAAAATATGCTGAAAATGGGATTCTAATAAGCGGCTTCTACTGTATCTTCTAGTCTTTGCCGCTTTCGTCCATGATTCTATTAAAATTTTTGACCAGTTTGATGAGATCTATCGAATGGTAGGTATCACATTAGGAAATTCCTTGAAAAGCAGAATCCAGCCATGAAAAAAGTAAATTAACTTAATTTTATTAATTTAAATTTAAAATTTTTATTATAATAATTCAAATAGGCTAAAATGCAGTTAATTTAAGTTACCGTTCTCTGGGCGCCATGTTAATAATTGCTTTTATAATTTTGCAGATGCAAGAAATGGATCAAGAAATAATAGAAATGTTTTCAGAATGAGAAGTACCTGATTTCATTGTACAATATTTCCACGTCTAAACTTGGGAAACTTTGTAGAAATGTTTTTAATACGTTTAAAATATTACATAATTTGATTATTCATATTTGATTAACCATTGTATGTTATTAATAATATTGTTTGTATAAATATGTTGTTTTTAAAGTGCATATTGTAATATCAATATATAACTGTTTATTGTTTGTAAATTTTTAGTGCAGGGAAGCACAGACCGCGGCCCTCCATTAATGTGTTGGCGGCCCCGCCTCACCATATGTTATTTTAACAAGTCACACAATGAACGAAATATTTATATTTTGAATGATGCATTTTCAAATATTTTTCTCATGTGTAATTAATTTTACAGTAGTTCGATAATAACGTTTTTAAATAATAAGAAAATAATAATAATCATATTTGTAATAATAAACGTTTTTAGAATTTTTACTGTATTTCTGTGTGTGAAATAGGTAATTTTAAAAAATTGTACAGTATATACATACAAAGTAGCACTGCCGCTGCAAATGTCGAACATAACATAAAAAAATATTATTAAATTATGGCCGGATGGCCGAGTGGTAACGCATTGGTGTGCCACACTGGAGGACCCCGGTTCGCGTCCCGGGTCTGGTCCCAGATTTTTTTCGGGGTACTGGGCCCGGCCCGGTGATCCCCATCCTTCACCATCCGGCCCCCCTTTTTTTGGGGGGGCTGGGCCCGGGCCGGGGATCCCCCCCCTTCCCCATCCTGGCCCTCTCCACGGGTGTGGGTGCAGCCCGTGGTTGAAACTGACCCTGCTCCTTAGTAATCTCCCTGATTGGAAAGGGGCATAAGTTATACAAAATAAATAAAATATTATTAAAGTGTCGGCTGGATTGGCCTCGTGGAAACGCTTTGGCTTTCCACTCTGGAGGATCCGGGTTCGAGTCTCGGATCCCACCCCTTGGAAATATTTTTCATGGGGTCCGGGCCCGGCCCCGTCGATCCTCGTCCTCTACAATCCGGATGATCCCTCCGCAGGGGTGGGCAGTCTGTGGAAGGGCTTGTTTCGCCCAGCCACTTAGTATTCTTTCTTAATAGAAAGTGGCGTCATCTGTTAACAAAATAAAAATATTATTAAATTAATGAAATACCACGCATCCAATTAAAAATTCTTTATTTTTGATTATGTTGCTTTGTAACGTAATTAATAACAAAAGTTATATATCAGAGTATGATATATAACTACAAAGTTGGTGTTTTTTGATGGCCCTCCTATAAGTCATAATAAATCTATGCGACTCTTGGTGTTAACAAGTCTGTGCATCCCTGATTTAGTGTAATGGAAATTGATATATTATAAAGAATTTTTAAAATACATTTATAAATAAAATACCAACTCTAAAGTGTAGATTTTTCAAACATCAAACGTGATGGTGATAAAATTATATGTGAAATAAAAATTAAATTTCATTTCTTTGAAATATATTTTACCAAATGAACGGCCGCGATTTTATGCGAAATGACGTCATGATAAAATGAACACTGTATTACGTCATATCACATGATTACTTGCTCATGCGTAATCGCCCATGATGAAAAAGTTATGTGATTAATAGTTTCTTGTTAAGATAATGGCGGCCTTTGCATCTGCTTTGTTGATCAGTCGTCAATTTTTAACATAGAAAGTATAAGGAGTTGACCATCTATATATACCTAATCTGTGACCAAAACAAAGTCAGTTGGCAATATCGTCGAATTTATGTTCATGTCCGCCCTGTTGTTGTCCGAAATTAAAACGTTTCGGCCATCTTCATTTTTCTAACATTGAGTAGTCCATCAGTTTGTATAAAACATCCTTGGTAACTTCCATGGTGAGATTAACCGGCAGATTGAAGGATGGGCTTCAACGAGATATGAGACCCGGATTTAAACACAGAGTTATGGCCGAATGGTAACGTTGTCAGAATGCCACGCAGGAGGATCCAGGTTCCCGTCCCGGATCTGGTAACTAATGAAAAGTTTTTTCCGGGTGCAGAGCCCTTCCTTCATCCTCCATGGATGTGGGTGCAGCTCATATTTGGAACCGATCGCGTCCTTTAGTAATCTCCGATTGGAAAGGGCCGTAAAATATTCAAAAAAAAAAAAAAATCCGTGGCTTTGCTACGAGATGACTGGCACTCATCTTGTTCAAAAAAAAAAAAAAATCCGGACTCTCAAACGGTTTACTACGCGGACTATAAATATAATAGCGCAGTTTATAAATAATAGTTTTATAAAAACTTAAAGATAATATTATCGTTATAAAATATAAAATATTAAAAATTAGATATGTTATTTTGGCCTTTAATAAAACAACTGGAGGAATATTTTTGCTACACATTATAATTGTCTTTTCATTCTAAAAAAATGCAGCATTTCTGCAATTATTTGCTAAAAAATAATAATAAAATTATTTAAATTTTAACCTAAAATTGCATTTTTATATTGTGACTGACTTTTATAATGCGTTTTCTTTGAAAAACAATAAGTACATCTAGGAAATATTTAATGTGTTAGCATACTTTTGTTATTTTATGATCATCGCTAAACTGTTTTTATAGATCAGCGCTTCTCAAACTTTTTTCATTCATGACCGCATTTTTCATTACGAGATTTTTCGCGACCCCTTTTATTAATATTAATTATACATAACTACTTTTTTAGATTTTGTTAAATTTTAATGCATTCCCGGAATGGCTTTTATGTTCCCGGGATTTCCCGGAAGTTCCCGGGAATGAAAAAAGCTGGGAAATCATAAACACTAATTATAATATGAAAAAATTAATTGAAAAGAAAAACTAGAAGAAATTTAGCATTCAATAAACTACCAAATATCTTATTTAATGCAATAAGCACTAATAAAGGAATTAAATAATCAAGGAAAAAACTTGGTGTATACAGCATACCACCAATAAAGAAAGATCTAAATATAGATGAGAAATGTGTGTATATATATATATATCTACATACCAGTGGCGGCTCGCCCATAAGTGCTGCAGGGCTGCAGCCCTCCCACCAAAATGAAATCATTTTTAAATTATTATAGCTATTACATTACTATACAATTATTTTACAAAAACATATTTTTTCCGTTCGTAGTATATTTATTTTTGAATTGTAGGTACTAGGTACCTCGATAGGCGCTCTGTATGTGTGTATTGTATGAGTCAGTGCGATTGCGTACTCATCAGGGCTGCAGTCAGTGCAGACCGAGTCACACCGCATAGTCAGTGTATTGAGCAGGTGGGGGTAACCCGTGATATACGTTTTTGTGAAATGTATATCACGTTAAATTTTATCATTTGGTGGAGGGCTGCAGCCCTCCCACCAAAATGAAAAAATTTTTAAATTATTATAGCTATTACATTATATATATATACATACCAGTGGTGGCTCGCCCATAAGTGCTGCAGGGCTGCAGCCCTCCCACCAAAATGAAATCATTTTAAAATAGTTATCTCGAAATAGACCAGTGGCGGCTCGCCCATAAGGGCTGCAGCCCTCCCACCAAAATGAAATCATTTTTTTTAATATTATCGCAGTGGCGGCTCGCCCATAAGGGCTGCAGGGTGCGGCCCTCCCACCAAAATGAAAACATTTTAAAATTATTATAGCTATTACATACCATACAATTATTTTACAAAAACATATTTTTTCCGATCATATTATATTTATTTTTGAATTGTAGGTACTAGGTACCTCGATATGCGCTCTGTATGTGTGTATATTCTGGAAAAAAAATGCAATATTTGTGCAGCAATTTGTTTAAAATAATAAAAAAATTCTATAAGTTTTAATTTAAAACAGCATTATTTATATTGTGACTGACTTTTATAATGCAATTTATATTGAAAATCAATTGTACATCTAGGTAGTATTTAATGTGGTAGCATACTTTTCTTATTTTATGATCATCACTTCACTGTTTTTATAGATTTCTAAAAGAATGAAGTCTACAAGTAAGCGTGTAGACCGATTCATACTGCATAGTCACTGTATTGAGCAGATGGGGGTAACCCCTGATATACGTTTTTGTGATATGTATATCGTGGGCTGACGTCACCCGTGACGTCACTTCCGCGGCCAGTTTCAACGGGCCAGAGCGCCAACTTACTACTATCGTTATCCACAATATATAAACATTTCAATAGTTTTGTATTTTATATTATCAAAAATTTGGGGCGCATAGTTTGAGAAGCGCTGTTATAGATTTTTAAAAAATGAAGTCTACCAGTAAGCAGTAATGTAAGGAAATTTGCAAAATTTATTCCTACTTATTTCCTTATCTACTTATTGTATCGTTATCCACAATATATAAACATTTCAATAGTTTTGTATTTTATATTATCAAAAATAATATTAACTTGATTTTAAAGATAATCAAAGAAATATTTAAATGATCTGTAGAAAGATCTTCAATTTTTTACATAAAATATTTCTGTACCATTTTTGCTCAATTCATATTACTTCATCAGTTGTTGCCATATTTCTGGTAGACATGGATTAGTTATTCCATCTAATATATATGGATAATATCTGCATCGTTTATTGAAACCACGGTGTAATACTGAGTTAGTTGGATATTTTATGATCTCTCTTCGTTCTCTTAGGAAATCTATAGAAAACAAAATATTTTTTTATTTAATATACCGAACAGTAAATATATATTAAGCTATATATTAGCTTTAATATCAATTATTGCATTTAAAACTTTTGTCTTATTTCTGGTAGACATGGATTAATTATTCCATCTGTATAGGGATAATATCTGCATCGTTTATTGAAACCACGGTGTAGTACTGAGTTAGTTGGATATTTTATGATCTCTTTTCGTTCTCTTAGGAAGTCTATAGAAAACAAAATATTTTTTATTTAATATACAGAACAGTAAATATATATTAAGCTATATATTAGCTTTAATATCAATTATTGCATTTAAAACAATTTTCTATCCAATAAGCATATATATATAAATACAAATCTTACCTAAGTTATCGCCTGAAACCCATTTAGTTCCGATAATGAAACATACTGCAAGAACTAATACACTGTATAAAAATAGTTGGACATCAGTAAATATTTAAACCAAATATTATTTATTTCGAAGTTTATATAAAGAGAAAAATTTTGATAAAATAAGTCATTTGAAAATATTTACCTTGAAAATTTCATTATTGTTTTTATCAGCCACACTTTCCGTCGTACAGTATTCGCTACAAAATAAATTATTTCTGACTCGATATTTATAGTCTGTTCTGTAACGACGGGTCGGTTTATAAAAAAAAATAACTTTCAAAATCTTTCATAAATTACTCTTTCTTGTGAAATATGACAGAATTAAATTATGATATTTTTATAAAGAAAAATATTTATCCTATCGTGAATATTGTGCAAATTTTAATTTAATTATTACAGTAATCTATAATATTCAAATATTATTATAAAATCAAGTCGGTTTGTAATGCTATAGAAGGGAACTCAAACTTTAAGGTTAGGTTAGGTTAGTTATATTAAGCCTCCATATCCTCATGGGATATTCTGTATCTGGCGGCTCATGTCGTATTCTGAGACTATAGCCAAAGCTTTTCCCCTGTTCCACCTACTAGGGTACTACAGGGTACTTACGTCTGCGAGAATAATCTCGGCTTAATCATTGTCTGCACTTAGGGGTGCTGACAATGACTCTGATCCACAAAGCGAACGAAATACGAATACGGCGGACTCGCTCAGTTTGCCAGGCCTAGGGGAAAGAAGACCGCATTCGTATCTCGTGCACTGTGTCCCGAAGCGACCTTTACGGGCCGAGAATCGCCTCCCTCCACAGAGGGACCGGAGACACAAGAGGCGTGTATTTGCTACAAATTGGCGCTCATTACTGAGCGACCGGACTGTCCCCGAAGGGATCGAAAACTCAACGGTTTTCTCACATCAAGTTCTCCCAAAAATGGGAAATCCTTAGGACACCAAACCTCGGGCGCAACTGCCGCGAAAATCGCGACAGCCCGCAGGAAAATCGGAAGAGTATAGTATACCCGAACCTTCCACAAGAGCAGAACCCTTACTAATAATCGCATCGGATGGGCGGAAGGCATGACGACCAGCCTCCCAACTTGAAAAGGGCGAGAATCTCCCCCGGTTCGATCACCGATGTAGCCCACTGTGCGCGCCAGACTGGTGGGCCACGATGGAGACGATATCGACCGACGCCGTGCAATGACCGGGCTCCTGGCGCCTTGCCATGGCCGAATATCGCTCGGATCAACTCCCCGAAATTTTATGATTCCCTAGAAAGCAAGCTTCCCCGGCCTCTGGTAGAACCCGACGAGGAAGGCCAACCATCGGGTGGGCACCGGGACGGCTTCTATCCCTTCAACATTCATCCCTTCGGACCGGTACAACACCTTGGGATTTGGGACCCTTATAGAGGACTCGTACCTCACGCCGGCGTACGTCGGACCGATTCTTAATCCCGGATCCGCAGGGACCCGGACGGTCGAGTGGCGAACTGTTAATCCCGGATCCGCAGGGATCGGACGGTCGAATGGCGAACTACAGAGATCCCGGATCCGCAGGGACTCGGACGGTCGAGTGGCAAACTACAGAGATTCATCAGCGAGGGATGGGTGCAGCCATGCTCTACCGACCCTATAGGAATTTCTTCACTAAATCCAATACTTCTGTAATCTGTAATCCAATACTTTACCTTCCAATATATCTGTAATCCAATACTTTGCCAGTCCGACACTCTGCGAACTGCCACCTCTCCCTCATGATTGAATCTCTGTAATCCAATACTTTGCCAGTCCGACACTCTGCGAACTGCCACCTCTCCCTCATGAAATTTTCATGTCACAACTTGTCAATGTGCGAGAGGGAGAAACTAACATAAACAAATTGTCAATTGCTACTCATTGCACAGGTGTTATAATCAGACTAATTTTTAAGCTCAGTATACTGATTACTGTAAAATAGTGTGTTTTTACTATATCAGTGTTTTTATTTATCTTTACATAATGTCACAAATTGGAAAAAGTGAAAAATGAAAAGACAAGACATTGATTGTGGTCAAAAAGGTAGAATTAATTAAGAAACTTGACTTGGGAGTAAAGTTTAGTGATTTGGCTTCGTTTTATGGTATTGGATGAACTCACCATTTATGACATTAAATTGAGGAGTCCCCATTAAAAAATATTGGGATAAAATTGAGGGCTTGTGAAAGAATTAAACAGCAAAACAGTGACAGGAGTCTTAAGCTGAGTGTATTCATTTATATAATTATATTATTTTCACTGAACATCTAATAATTCAACAAATCTCTGAAATCTGACAAGCCCCAGTCTCTTATGTGTCAGATTAGAGAGACTCTACTGTATATATATATATATATATATCAAGAAAAGTTTCTAAATTTTAAAAGTGCTTAAAACTTATAGTATTTATTAAATTTTTATAGTGCTTCATATAATAATCTATTTGTTTGAAATATTTTCAGAATTGTGAAAAAGAATTGGTTATGGATGATATTCAGCATCTTTTGCAAAACAATAAAGAAGAAATAAATAAATTATTATATTCTTCACTTACAGCATATGTTAAAGAAAATTATAAAACTAAACGATTTTGTCCTAGTCCAGATTGTAAAATGATTTACAGTGTTTCCTCTTTAGCTGACAAAAATACTATATGGAATTGTTCAGTTTGTAATATTATCATATGTTCTATGTAAGTATAAATTTTTAATTAAAATCAAATTAGAATAAATATCTCAATTTTATTGAAATTTTTGAAAATAGATGTGGATTTAAAGTTCATCATGGAATGTCTTGTGAAATGGCTAAAGAAATTAGAAAAGATGAAGACTATTCATTGAAAGTAAGTCAAAGCACAACACTGATAAATAAAATATTGATAATCTATGAATAAACACAATTTGCTTTTCTCTCAAACTTCAAAACATTGAAAAATCAGCACTAGAAGCAAGTAAGTTATACAGGTTTATTTCTGTAAAACATTTTCAGACTTATTTTAGTCCCCCATCAGTACAACTCATTATCGTGTACATATAAGATATATGGTTTCTGTTCCATATATCTTATATTAGACGATAAAAGAATGAGTTGTACTATGAGGGACTAAGATAAGTCCGAAAACGTTTTAAAGAAATAAACCTGTATAACTTACTTGCTTCTAGTGCTGATTTTTCAATGTTTTGAAGTTAAAATATTAATATTCAGTAATGTCAGTTACTCAAAATAACTGGGACCAAGTTTTAATTTGGTTAATCAAATAAAGTAGTTCAGATAATCATAATATTCAGTTTATACAAAAAAGTATAATTAAATCTATAGTTAAATTACAATTTTATATACAAGATTATTATTATTATTATTATATTTTAAAATATGAAGTATTACTTTTAATGTTCAAAAACTATTCTACTTTTAAATGAATTTTTTCACTTTATTCTAGCACTTAGGTAGGATATAAATATCTTTAATTACCGGTACATTTATTGCGTAATTATATAATTTATATCCTACCTAAGTGCTAGAATAAAGTAAAAGAATGATGTATTATAAAAATAATTAATTTAGGAAATGCTTTTAAATAATAATCAAAACTTTTTAAAGAAACAGTGTATATTATATTTATTTAAGATGATCCAGACTACTTGGCATTATATGGGAATTTTATGTACAGTCGGTTCCATAAAGTTTTGTACCTAAGCGGAAGGTGTTCGGCTTCCTTCCAATAGTTCAAAGCAATGTGATTCATCAGTTCAGGCAAATCATTCGAACTCTCCGAGTATCGGATGATTCCATTAACTGTTGTCGTAGCAACGGGGGTGGGTAATTTTAATTGCACGTGTTAATTTTTTTGTCTGCAAGATGACTTTGGATGTTCTGTAAGGAATTTTTGTTTTATTAATAATGAACTAATCTATTTTGTTATTAATGAAACAAAAATGGTGCATATTATCACTAATATTACATGCGCAATCAAGAGATAAGTTGTTATACCACTCGCTATTGAATAAAACAAGAGTGACAAATAGATGTATCAAAGTCATAATCCTGAAACATACGTTTTCGGTGTATTTGAAGTTTATGTTATTTACGGTAATAATGCCAAAAGCTGTAGATAATAGCTAATTATATACTTGAAGAGTATCTACATATGGAAATTATTTTCATGTAGTTTACACCATTTACAGAAAACATTCTGGTTTCTAATAATGGCATTTTATTTTGGTTTAGTCTGAACAATCTCACAGTTGGGTAACTGTGGGCTATGAGTTAAACATCAATTGTAATATATTTATTTCTGCACATTTGAAGTTCATAGCAATTTTGAATTATATTTGGGTATATTTGGATCATATTTTACCTAGCTAGGAAATTTCGGTAACCTTATAATACAGTAGAAAGATATTTAGCTTCTTGTTCATTATTAATGGAAAATTTGGTTTATGATTGTTAATAATATGAATAATATATATTGTATTCATACTATTAATGAAGATCAAATGTTTAATAGAACAAAATTACTTTATTATATCACTAAATTTTCTGACCAGTTAACTTAATCATCATCAGAAAATAACAAATTGGAATGCCTGATTTGATCAATAATTTTATTCATACTTTCTATTATTTTCTGTAAAAATGCAGTTTCTTATATTTTTAACAATAAATACGATTTAAATTGAAAATTTTAAAATCCTTATAATGTAATGAACTACATATATCTGGAAGCGATATCCATTAAATATATAATAAAAATTCAAGGCTTATATAAATTATAATATTAGAGTAAATAGTACCGGTAACTTTAAAAATGAAATTACTTAATGCTATTAGAAATGATAATAAAATTATATTTTGCTTTTTTTCTTAAATATAGTAAATAAACTAGCACGAATTAGTTATAATCCTTCTCGTTCAAACTTGGGCAAACTACAATGTTTTCACGAAAACACGTGACTACGACGTCACGTGAATTTTGTCCATTGTAGAACACAGCGTAGCTAGATAATACTAGCTTATCGGATAAAAGGGTGGATAAAGAGACCAATACTCGATAGTAATTCTTAAAAAAATGCTGATAGCTAATGACGCAGTTATATGGAATTTCTTAAATGCTTTTATGTTTTGTTTTTCCGAAAGATGTTTAAACCTATCAATATTAGAAAATATTAAAAGATTTTAGCAAATACCGGAGTTTAATAAATGTAAAAAAGCTATTATTATGTAGTATCTAGTTTATTCAAACTTAAAATATAAAATAAAGCGAAGTCAGAAAATTTATTTTTAAAATTTTAAAGCATCTTTTAGAACCTCAGATGAACACATCACCATATTGCACATTTGTCTGGAAAATGTTTAAACCGTTTATATTTTAATTGCATTGTTTAAAATTTAAACACAAACTAATATGTTGACCAAAGAAAAAAAAAATAATGTTTCTCCAAACAAGATTCGAACTCGGCTCCTCGGAACAGTAGGCAGACGCTCTACCGATGCTGCTATCAGTCTCTATTGCTTATTCTTGTCAGTTTAGCGCACGTGACGAGCACATCCTGCACGTATACTTCCCTCCCTATTCTCAGTCACAACAGACAAGTCCATTTGAAACTGTCTTGAATCTCGGTACAAGTACCTGACTTTACAATTGATCAACTTCCGGTGAGCTTAGCCCCTACGAGGTAGGTACAAAACTTTATGGAACCGACTGTACATAATACATAGTTTGCATGTGAATGCTTATATCATCATCATATTAGCAGTCTGGCTAATAATAAGTAAATTTTAAATTAAATGAATTTTTAGATTAAGTTAAAATGAATTAAGTTGCTAAATCACACAGGAAATACTTTGACAGTAGTCACTTTTAAGACCCACTGTAGACTTGCCAACATCCATCTTAAGTCAAGTAGAAGGATGCCTTTCAAAGGACAGATCTGGATGCTATGAATTTATAGGCTTTACAGATAAGTTAGTAACAACAATATAGAAATACCATTTTATCATATAATTCAGTTATTATAGCATTTGGAAGTTATTGATTTTTATTGATACACAGCACGTAACAACTTTTGACGTGTTTGTCAAAGTTTATGTAATTAAATATTGTATTAAGAAAAAGTATTTTAAAATGTATGTAACGTTTTTCAATATTCATGAAACATATAAATGGTACAACATAATAAAGGAAGTTACAGAAGATTACAATTACCGAAAACGTCCACACACTCAATTATCTTTTCACATTGAGCCCTATCACAATATTTTGGATACAGGTTTGTACAGGGTAATTATAAATTAATTGAGCCTAATCATATATCTCTGGACCGGGTTCTAATCAATATGTTATATTGAAACTAATATACTCGTATGCTAATTAAGCTACAGGGTTGCTATTTTCAATGAAAAATAAAATTGTACAAATTTTCACATCAAGGTGAAATTTATCCAAATAAAAGCATACAAATTACGAAACTTCTCATTAGGTATAAATTGCCAGTAGATTATTGTAAGCAAATCATTCTGCGATTATCATCATGCTTTTGGAAAAGAAAGACCGTGCATTATTAGTTATTTTACCAGAATAACAGCAATATTCTGGTAAAATAACTAACATATTTTCATCGAGAGAATAATGCCATTTGAAAAGAATATGAAAAGGGCCCATGTCTAAAAATAAGTAAAAGAACATAATTAGAAAGTTTGAGGACAGTGGAGATTTGGATGTGGCACCAGGAAACAGTGGCGTAGCGAGAGGGGGGCAAGCGGGTCTATCATGCCCCGGGTGCCACTCGCAGAGGGGCGCCAAATTCTTATTACGAGTATATTCTATATATTATTTATGTTTTTCGGGATGGGCGCCAAAAAGGTATCGCGCCCCGGGCGCCAGTTATGCTTGCTATGCTACTGCCAGGAAAGGGTCGACGATGGCTGATTTCTATTGAAGTCGTTGACGAAGTTGCTATTGATGTAGCTGACAATACAGTATGAAGTCAAAATTCTTTATCTAGTACTCATGTAGTAGCACATGATTTGTCCTTTCTTTGGTCCACTGTTTGAAAAGTGCTTCGGTTCATTTTATGTTGGTATGCCTACAAGATTCATATTATGCAACAGTTGAAATTGTGAGACTCACAGACAAAAATTGATTTTGTTCATTGGTTTTTGCCGATAATGGATGTTGATGACATGTGGCCTGGGAATATTCTATAGACCAGGGCTGGTCAACCCGTTGATCGCGAGCTACCAGTCGATCTCGACAAGCTTTTTGGTCAATCGCAAGCCTCCGACCATCTTCTGATCAACTCGCTTGTTAAACTTCCACATTACAATACTTTTTTGGTCAATCGCAAGCCTCCGACCATCTTCTGATCAACTTGCTTGTTAAACTTCCACTTTACAATACATAGTAAAGGTGGTCTGTGTTCTTGTTGAAACAAGAAAAGTGAGGTTATCCCTATGTGTTTTTGTTCTTTGTGTTTTTTATCATTTATTAAGTAATAGCAAATCAGATCAATTGGTAGAGTATAATAGTATATTAAAAACAATAAATGAAGATTATTTCGATGAGTAAGCAAAAGTTTCTTGGACAAATGCATTTGTTGTTCAAATGTATTTTCTTTCTTTGTTATATTACTCAGGTCCGGACAACAGTATATGGTTGTTCGGCAGTTTTATTAAATTTATTAAAAAAAGAAACTTCTCCAACTTAATTTTTTTTCTTTTTTTTAACCATAATTATGAACGTAGAAAAGAAAATTGAAACTTATCATTGCTATGATGAATGGGGAACATGATTTCTTTTTTCCATGGCTAATGGCAAATGATCTTGTCTAATATGTAATTCGATTGTTGATATTCCAAAAAAGGAAATATCGAAAGATATTTTCAAACAATGTTCTCCAATTATGGAAACGAATATCCGAAAGACTCCGAAATAAGCAGAGCAAAAATTATAGATTTAAAACGAACTTACATTCATAATAAAATATGTTCGTAAAAATTTCAAGATTATCTCTTTCATCATATAATGCAAATTTTGAATCAATTGCAAAATCTACACAATGTCAAATATCGCATTAAAATTTTTGTTTATGTACTTATGTATTCGTAGTTAAATTCATAGTTTCATGTTATGAAGAATTGTTTATTTTACTTAATAAACTTTGAATTGTATAGACGATATTGTTATTTTTGTACTTTATTCCTTGGATATCGGTAGATCGCTATATCGCTGCAGTGAAAAAAGTAGCTCATGGTCATAAAAAAGTTGGGCAGTCCTGCTATAGACTGTACTCTATATGTGACAATTCTGAGCATTTTTCATTAACAGGTGCAATGAAAACGCAGAATTCCCGCATATAGAATATATTGCATTTGCATGCTGAAACGACCATTGCATTCGGTCTATTGACTATATGGTGTGGATTCACTGCTAATCCCGGCTAAGGATGATGGTATCAACAGGAGAGCCCAACTTTATGATCATGATAATAAATGTTTAAAGGGATGGGACTCAAGATTCGAACTCGGGTCCTCCAGAGTGAAAGCCAAAGTGTTTCCAATCCATCCGACAAAAATGGTTCATTTATTTATAAATGTTACTTATTTTATTTATACATATAAGCCATAGTTTGAGGGGCCACGCGAAAAATATTCCAATCGGGCCCTGCACTAACTAGATCTGGCACAATTGACAAGTATAATATTCTATTCCTTCTGCTGAAGAAATTTTGGAATATGGTTAGACAATTATCTATTAATTTAATTAAAAATAAAAATAAGACAGATATAGCAATAATGATATATATGATAGTGAATTAATTGCAAATATTTTTGCAAAACATTATAATAAAATGAATGGGTTTGCACCTGATTTTAGTTCTGTTCCTTGTGTTGAATATTTTGGACTGTAAAGAAAATTGTGTTCAAAACTATCAACAAAATTTTATGATGATGTTTGATGTTTCTGAGGAAGAAATATTCAATATAGTTAAAACATTTAGTAATAAGACTCCTGATTTAGATAACATAAGTCTTAGAATAATTTTGTTGGATTTTTCAAATATAGTTAAACCAGGGATTCCCAACCTTTTTCTTGCATCGACCCCTTTTAAAAGAATGGCTGCTTCATCGACCCCCTAACATTTTTCTATAATATGCAGCATACAACAAAATCATAATACAAATAATTGCACATAAATAACTTAAAGATAACAATTAGACTAAGAATATGAACAAAATTTTGTAAAATGGTTTATTAGATTTATGTTTTATTATTTTTTGTATTATTATCATTTTTAGTTTTATAAATATAAATCAAGTTTTCGGAAACAAAATCACAGATTCCAATTGCACAAAAGTTTGATATTAATTAATGTGATGGCTGCACTTGATGTATCGATGTAATTTAAAAAAAATTAAATTTTATTTAAATTTTTAAAAATATTTGGTATAATATTATTTAATTCTTAAATTACCTCGTTCAAAAATATTCAACCTGTTTCATGTTTTCCATAGTAAATTATCGACTTGACTAAAGCTTGCTTCCACTAGGTAAGAAAAGCGAAAAGTCAATAATACTGGTACATTCAAATTTTCAATGTCTTGGAAGCGAACATTAAAATCTTTTAAATTTTGCAAATGTATCGTATATAACAATATATCTTCTGAGGAAATGTAATCCTTTTCAATAACGGACAATTGTAAATTTATATATACAGTATGTATAAACTAGAATATATATACTATTAATCATAACTAATATATATTGATATATTCTACTATGTATTTTTAATTAGAATATATATTAGTTATGATTAATTAAATATAGTCTATACTAATTTAATAAAATATTAAATTAATTAGACTATATTTTAAATTATTTTATACACTTGTGTGATTTATCTTTTCGTTTCATTAAGATATTTATGGAAATAGATTAAATACTTTTTCCAAAAATTTAAATTTCAAAAAACATTCAATTTTAAATAGCTATTTAGAATTAAATTTATTTCAAGATTTCCTAATGATATATTCATACGTTTATCATTTTTTTTCATATTTACGTTTTATTTTTCTGAACAAGAGTTATATGAAAGATTTAATAACCATTTTGAATATTATAATTGAGCATTAAACGAAAAAACTACTTAAATCCTTATAGACATATATTCATATTTATCTGCTCAGGTAAATTTATCAGCCTTTCCTGATTTTTTTCTGTCTGCTTTTTATACTAATTTTATAATTTATTGTAAATAAAATAAGCAAATATTTTATCAACATACAAAGAATTTTGTTATATTTTTTTTAAAAGTTTATTTAGCATCAATATAAGTATTAAGAATATTCTTAATTTTTACATTCATATTAATTACGAAATTATGATATAAGAATTCATAAATTCATATACGATATGAGCAAATTTTGAACAGAAAGTATTTAAATTTTATTTATTTAATTATAAATTGATATTTAATCTATATCATTAAAGAGATAGTTAACTTTATTTAACAAAATTAATATTATTTTAAATTAAATAAAATACAAAATGGTTTAGGTCAATACATTCATTTAGTTATAAAAAAAGTATGTAATGCTGTATATGTATTCTTTTCATTTTTCTATTCTTTAATTAAACTTATTTTTCCTGCTCGGCAAAATTTAGGTACTAAATGTATTGTAATTTATATATAAATAAAATTTACTTAAACTAAAATTCTTATAAATATTATAATAAAATGTTTAATATTGAATTCATAGGGAGTGATAGGAAAAAATTATTTAAAAAAATAGAAATAATTTGCAGGATGTCAGCTCTATCGATCAATATTACGAGACAAAGGTTAGCATAATAAATTTAGATGTTCTAGATAAAAATAAAAAATAAATTTTCCAATTAATTATGAAAAAAATATGTTTGTTGCTGTTTTTCTTTCATTTCATTATATAAAATGAAAAATAGAAAGAAAGAAATATTCAGTTTAAAGTTAAATATACGGAATATAAATAAAATTATAAAGAATTTAAAGTAGATTTTCAATATCATTATTTATAAATATAGCTTCATATTTTGTAATTGTTTTTCACTAATTCCGATCACTTGTTTAAAATTTTATTAAAATTATAAAAATCTGATATAATCTATAATTCTAATCCATTAAAATTTATGAAGTGATCAAAAGAATAGTTAACACTTGATTTTTTTTTTTCTGAAATGCTTAATTCTAACCTGTAAGTTCATCTTTACCTAGAAATAAATTCAATTAAAATAAATTTTATATAATGAGAAAGTTTTATCAACTATAATTTTGAATGATACCAGTTTTGCTCAATTTTAAATTCCAATCATAATATTATTGAATATATATAGATATTATTAAGTTGCTAGAAAAATTCATTTTTCTTTGTTCAATTTTTTCATAAATTAAAATAGCCTTTTCGATATCAAAAGTTTTCTATGACATTATGACATATGACATATTTGTACTATAAAGTTAAGAGGTAGTGAAGAATATTTTCTTAAATTCTTTGTTTTTATAGAAGAAAGTACACAATTAAAGAAAATAAGAGAAAGATGAAGAATTTTTATGGAGAATTTGATACAAATAACTGTAGATTTTCTTTGGATCAAATTCTATTTTCTATTATTTAGTTTTCGGTCAAAGAAAAAAAAATTTGTTATTATTTTCTTGAATAGCAATACACTATACTATTACTTTTAATTTATTGTTTAAAATAATGTTATGTATTTAATCAAAATATTTTATCAAAATCTGATGAAATTATTATTAATTTAATTTTTTAATTAATTTCACTTCAATTAGCATAAACGAAAAAGAAAAATATCTTGTAAAAATTTATTTATGAATTCGGTTACTTTCGAGATTATTATTCGAGAATCGAATTCATGTTACGCACAATTTTATCGAATTATTAATTAAAGAATAGCAATTTAAATAATCATAATAATATATACGTATTTTTTAATTAATATAAATTCAGGTGTAAAATATAAGTAGAAGAAACGTGCTGTTATCTGAAATATGATATTGAATTAATTAAAAAATATATATATATAACTGTTATATATTTTCTGTAGGTTTTCAAGCTTGTAATTCTAACAAAATTCCTGGTATCTAACAAAGAAACGGGTGTATGATGTTAGAATAGTCGAGTATGTTGTCACGAACACAAGTCTATTGACAATAGAAATTTATTTCTAGTACTTTCTATCATCATTTGCTAAGCATTGTTAACAGTTTACGCCGTTTGATGTTCCACCCACCTTCAATTGACATCCATTGATTTCCAAATCAAAAAATGGAATTTTATGTAACATTTATTTATGTAATTCGTAACTACGCTACAGATAAATTAAAATTATTATTATTATTATTTAAAGTTTTATAAACGTAATTAATTTTAAGATGTATTAAATTGTAAAAATAATTAAAAAAAGAAGATATTTAATTATTATCGTTTATAATTTTTTATTCATATTTAATTTTAACATAATTAAATCATTTTTATGTCATTCCTTAATTAAAAGTGTAGTACGAATAAAACAGATACTATTATTTTTAAAAATATATACTGTACTGTACGCATCCATTTATTATAAATTTTATCTCCCACGAATTAATTAAATATAAATTAATATTTAATTAATTAGTTCTAAAATTATTTTTTATATGAAATTTCTTAATTAATAAATTGAGTTGATGAAAATTTAAACATGTTACTAAATATGAAACATATTTAAATATGTTTTTAATTAAAATATAATAATGCCACCTAAATAATTATTTAAGAGTTATCATATGAGAATATTCTGACGTACAAAATATTGATAATTTATTAATGCTGAAAAAATCATCATCATTGATAAATTTTAAATGAACATATAATGTTTTTTTGTTTTTTTTTTTAATACATAAATTGTCTAAATCTATTATTAAAAAAAATTTATTATTAAATTTTTTTTAGCTAGAAATCATTTTCGTTTATAGGTAAACAAGTTGAGGGTGGATAAATTATTATGAACTTATTTGTTTCGTGTACAATATTGATAGAATAAACAAAACCAAGAATAAATCAATTGTTTCTGCACTGAATGAGGATAAATTATTTTTAATTATTATATCAACATTCTAATTGCAAAACTGCGAATATGCGGTTTTTTTCCGATTTTATAATATTATAATATAACTGATAATTAATTTCGTGCATTTAATATTTTATACTTATTAATAATTTAATTATTCTATGTAATTATATGCAAATTAGATTGATATAGATGGAGCTGTATAAAATAGTATACAAGTTGCGTAAGGATATGACACCATATTAATTCAATTTTTAAATTCTTTGATGAGGATGATGTAAGTCAGGGGTGGGCAATTATTTTCTTCGGAGGGCCGGATAAACAATCTTCAGGATGACGCGGGCCGTATAAAAATTAAAATGTACCTAAGGACGAATTTAACCTTATGACGCCATTATGTAATTATGTAATGAAATTATTATGATAGCATTTGCTAATCTATTAATAATTAATAAGTACTTTGACATAAAATGACTACTCACGTTCAAGCATGATTGATTCTTGCACAAATATATTCCTCCAACTAACACACGGGACAAGAATAGAGGTTGCACCAATTTATCTGCACACGTTCTTGTCAATATCGCTATCGTGTGTAGCCAAATTTGTGATACTTACACAAAGAATATATTCATGTATCAATATTATTTTTAAAATTTACTTTTCTTGTATTAATTTTAGTTTTTGTTTGTATGCAAAGAGTTCAAAAGCATCCGTAGAAATATGTTACCTCTTAGTTTTTGTTTGTATGTAGAGAGTTTAAAAGAATCCGTAGAAACCTTAGTTTTTGTTTGTATGCAAAAAATTCAAAAGCATCCGTAGAAACTATTATTTTCATAAGAAACATTAGAAAATAATTCGTCCAATGAATTATGTCATCAAAATTTGGAGTAACTCAGTAGTGTACGTGTACTCTAGCGAGAGTATCCATTATTCGACCGGATTGGCCGCGTGGAAACGCTTTGGCTTTCCACTATGATGAAGGACCCCGGGTTCGAATCTCGGGTCCCACCCCTTGAAAGTATCATGGGGTCCAGGCCCGGCCCGTCGATCCTCCACAATCCGGCTGACTCCTCCGCAGGTGTGGGCAGCTTGTGGAAGGGCTTGTTTCGCCCCGCCACTTAGTACTCTGCAGGGGTGGACAGCCTGTGGAAGGGCTTGTTTCGCCCCGTCACTTAGTATTCTCACTAAGTAAAGCTCTGTATGGAAAGTGGCGTCATCTGTTGACGAGAAAAAACTCGAACCCGGGTCTTCCAGAGTGGAAAGCTGAAGCGCTTCCACGCGGTCAGTCCGGCCGACTAAATACTGTACATTTATATTTAGCATCAAACTTAACATTTCTAAAAATATGTATACTTTACAGCAGGGATGGGCAATTATTTTCTGTCGAGGGCCTGATAAACAATCTGCCGGATGAAGCGGGCCGTATAAAATTGGAAATGTACCTAAGGGCGAATTTAACCTTACGGCGCCATTTTGTAATTATGTAATGAAATTATTGATGATAATATTAGCTAATCTATTAATAATTAATAAAATTATTTTCACATAAAATGGTTAGTCACGTTCAAGCAAGATTGATTCTCGCACCAACATATTCCTCTCACCATCACACGGGACAAAAATAATAGTTGCATCAATTTATCAGCACTTTCTTGTCATCTCGCTATAATGTGTAGCCACTTTTATGATACTTACACAAAGAATATATTCGTGTATCAACTTTTATGATACTTACACAAAGAATATATTCGTGTATCAATATTATTTTTAAGATATACATTTCTTGTATTATTTTCTTAGTTTTTGTTTGTATGCAAAGAATTCAAAAGCATCCGTAGAAACTATTTATTTTCATAAGAAACATTAGAGAATAATTCGTCCTATGAATTGTCATCAAAATTTGGAGTAACTCAGTAGTGTACGTGTACTCTAGCGAGAGTATCCATTATTCTACACTACAGAATATCCATTAATTTTCTCTTTTCGAGTAGAATTTTACAAATGTGGGCCTTGAAACTGTAATGTGTTCTACTTTATGCCGCGGGCCGTATAAAATGCCTTCGCCGGCCGGATTCGGTCCGCGGGCCGCCTTTTGCCCATCCCTGATGTAAGTGCTAGCTTCAAAAGAAAGACGTTTTGTAAGTCATCATTTCTTTTCTGCGTTAATAAAGTTTTATGAATAATAGCCTGAAGTTAATGTATTTTTAAGTTAATAATTTTTTGTTGAAGAGACATCGCGATTAATTTATGAATCAACAAACGTATTTGCAAATTCATAACAGTATATGTTAATTATCAAATATTTATTTTAATCTAAAATATGAGAAGGAAAAATCAAACAGTATATGTTAACAACGTATTCATAGCAGTATATGTTAATTATCAAATATTTATTTTAATCTAAAATATGAGAAGGAAAAATCAAATTCGTTATTTTACTGTTGAAATAACAATATTTTATGGATTGTAACTCATAATTATTGAAAAAATACAGATTTGAACACATTAAATCTATTAATTATCTAAATTTATATAATTTATTTTATAAGTAATATATAAAATACAATTAACTCATAATTATTGAAAAAATACAGATTTGAACATACTAAATCTATTAATTATCTAAATTTATATAATTTATTTTATAAGTAATATATAAAATACAAATTACGTGTGTATCTTTTTCCATTTAAAAACTAAATGAGATATTTGAGAATATTATTCAGCATCAACATGGGCATGCTTTCATATCTTTTTTTTCTATTCAGATTTTTCTGTGATTCTTCCTATGCCAAACTTTTCTTTTTGCCTATAACAGTACTTCTCAAACATTTTTCATTCATGACCCCATTTTTCATTACGAGATTTTTCGCGATTTCTGTGATTCTTCCTATGCCAAACTTTTCTTTTTGTCTATAGTAATCAGTCTCGTATAGTTTCAAACTTTTCGTTCATGCTAATTTCAAAAATATACTTTATGCATATTTTGCTCAAAGAATACTATGGCACATCGTCACTTTTTTTTAAAAAAATTGCTCTAGGAAGCTATTACTCAACTATCAGAATTCTATTTTTAAAATAACTGTTATTTATCTATTTAAGAATATAACCATTTTAATTCGCTCAGTGAAAATATTTTTCAGTTTTAGACATTTCCTTTAACTCGAGATAGAAGAACACAAGAGGTAATCAGTCTCGTATCGTTTCAAACTTTTCGTTCATGCTAATTTCAAAAATATACTTTATGCATATTTTGCTCAAAGAATACTATGGCACATCGTCACTTTTTTTTAAAAAAATTGCTCTAGGAAGCTATTACTCAACTATCAGAATTCTATTTTTAAAATAACTGTTATTTATCTATTTAAGAATATAACCATTTTAATTCGCTCAGTGAAAATATTTTTCAGTTTTAGACATTTCCTTTAACTCGAGATAGAAGAACACAAGAAATAAGTATTAGATATAATGGATGGATAAGTAATCCTTTAAATCTATATTTGAAGTTCAAATGTAGATTTGAATTAAAATCATTAACTTCGAAATACAGTATATTATAGTACTGTATATATTTCATTAGAAAGAGATAAAAACATACTATGTACTGTATAAAGAGGAGTTAATTAGGACTGGAAGCATTACGAAAAGGAATTTAAATATAACATTTGCATCAATTACAAATTTCTAAACTGATATTATTTTCAATTATTGTACAGAACTGTATGTAAGGTGCATCCCAAAAGTTTAAAGAATGGGATTTTTTGGCTGGTGCAATTTGTTTTACATATTCTGCCGTTACCGTAAGATGATTTGTGAATACTGTAATACAGTATCTGATAATATTATTGCTTGGAGGATTTGCTTATTTTTTATCATCATCAGAAATGTGGATTTTCCAATGCGATATTATCGAACTAGAATTAAGTGATAGAAATAGCCGGCAATTTCGGATTCTTTCGTTTATTATTTAATAAAATCTTATTGCAATATTTTTAGTTTACATTTTTTAATGTATCTTTGTTATATCGGATTCGAAAGTTATAATATGTTAATTTTATAACTTGAAATATTTTTACTTATATATTTGTATAATTCAGATTAATACTGTATGCAAAGTGATTCTAATTTCCAACATCATACCAACTCTTAATGATTTGCATTTTCAGCTCATTAACAGAAGAAAATTGACGATTGTTTGCATAAAGACTGTACAGAACTGTATATAGTATATATTCTGCCGTTACCGTAAGATGATTTGTGAATACTGTAATACAGTATCTGATAATATTATTGCTTGGAGGATTTGCTTATTTTTTATCATCATCAGAAATGTGGATTTTCCAATGCGATATTATCGAACTAGAATTAAGTGATAGAAATAGCCGGCAATTTCGGATTCTTTCGTTTATTATTTAATAAAATCTTATTGCAATATTTTTAGTTTACATTTTTTAATGTATCTTTGTTATATCGGATTCGAAAGTTATAATATGTTAATTTTATAACTTGAAATATTTTTACTTATATATTTGTATAATTCAGATTAATACTGTATTCAAAGTGATTCTAATTTTTATTAATATCAAAGTGAGAATAATAAATAAAAAATATTTATAAAAGTTTTATGTTTAGTCAAAAAAATTAGTGTAATTTGAGGTTCTTTAATGAGAATTCCATCCTTTATTAAAGAACCTTAACCCTAAACTCTGAATGGAGACATCCTATTCTTTTCTTCTCTCTGTTTCTTGAACGGAAATTTTTTCCTTTCTCGTTCCTTATATTTAATTTATATAACAGGACTGATCCATGTTTTATGCCAGATTTTCTTTAAAATACATGACAGTTTTCCTTGTTTTTATTTCTAAGATTTCTTACCAAAAAAAAAAAAAAAAAAAAAAAATCTCTCTGTTTATTGAATGAAAATTTTTTCCTTTCTCGTTCCTTATTTTTAATTTATATAACAGGACTGATCTATGTTTTATGCCAGATTTTCTTTAAAATACATAACAGTTTTCCTTATTTTTATTTCTAAGATTTCTTACAAAAAAAAAAACAAAAAACAGGACTTCTTTTTAAAATATAATATAATGCGACAATAAATTAATTAATAAATAATAGCTTAAAACTTTCGATATAATTTTCAATAATTTTACTGCTATTGGAATATTTTTTGACATTGCATTTTATCTTTTTGTAAAAACGAAATATATATACAATAGCTATATATAATATTACAAATATGACTGTTTCAAAAATTGAAAATGCAGGCATATTTATAATTAACGTTACTCCAAAATATTTTTCAAATTCTCTATTAATATTTAAATATATTGGTGTAAACCTAAGGCCCTTAGTGTCTGTCTGTTCCGCTTCATAACTGGGACTTAAGGCTGAATACATACGTTTGTTAACGAGTTCGAATCTTAACGTACAATCGTTTTACACAGTCAACGAGCGCGTCTCAACGTACATCCGTTTCTTTACGAGGCTGAATCTCAATATAACGACATCCGTTGACTCGCAGAAACGGTTAACGAGTGTCGTTCAAAATCGTCATCGGTACGTCATAAAGATGACGTCAATTGCGCGAATAAAACAACTTGGGACCAAGAGTATTTTGCATTAGCCAATCGAATACTTCCTCAAATTCTCTATTAATATTTAAATATATTTATTAATTTATTTTTATACTTTAAAATAATAAAAAAAAAATGTTAAACTTTTTAATCTTCTTTTTATGGAATTTTATTCTATATGAAATTTATTATCAGAATACAATATATCCTTAAAGTAAATCCAGAATATATGTAGTTTTAATTTCATTGCTTACAGTAGACTTAAAATTCCAATTCCTTCATTATTTTTATTAGGATTTCTGACTTTTTACTATTTTAAATTTCTCAGGAGACGAGATCACTATTTTAAAACTTCCCAGGAATTACTTTTTACAATTGTTAAAAAGTAATTTAGCAGAAATCTGTTTATTAAAAATACAGTAATATATATTAGGCAAATTATGATATTCTAGATAAATTCATTTTAAGCAGAGGATTTCGGAGTTAGAAGGCACTCGGCAATTAAAACTTTATTATAACAAATAATTTAAATTTACAAGATATAAGTACAGTGGGAGACCAAATTCATTTAAATTTGATTGCCTTCAGTATATTCCTACTACAAAAATAAAAAAATTGTTATTTATCAACTCTGTTTATGCATATTGCATTCCAAAATACACCAAAATTGCCTGATTTAAATACACCAAAATTATAAAATTTTCTGATAAAATTGGTATTTAAATCTATCAAGATAAATTTAATATTTGATAAAGAATTTTCTGGTAATAAATAATTACATCGCTTAATTATATGAAGAAATAGAGAAAATGAATTATTAAATGTAGGAATTATGTAGAGAATCATAATATTATATCATAATATCTCGTACAAAACATCGCTTAATTATATGAAGAAATAGAGAAAATGAATTATTAAATGTAGGAATTATGTACAAACTCATTCCAATATCATTTACTCAACACAAAATCTAAATATGTAATCTTTATTTTAAACAAAAAATTTAATTTAAATTGAAGAAACTTATAAGTTAAATGCATTATTATTGTCTCTCTGTTCCGCAAAAGCTTTTACAGTTATGATATACTAGATTTCATAACTGTAAAAGCTTTTGGCTCCCTAATTTCATAACTGTAAAAGCTTTTGGCTCCCTAGATTTCATAACTGTAAAAGCTTTTCCACTCCCTAATGCGCGCATTCCAATATCATTTACTCAACACCAAATCTAAATATGTAATCTTTATTTTAAACAAAAAATTTAACTTAAATTGAAGAAACTTATAAGTTAAATGCAATATTAGGACCTTATTCATAAACTTCTCGCCTCTCGCCATCACACTGCAGCGAGAATAAACAGGCGATGCGAGAGGGCGAGAACTATCGTAGTTATTTCCTACCGGTATTCAAAACCATTTCTCGCCATGCGTTATTCTAATGACGTCGAAAGTAATCATGAAGCGACGAATGGGTTTGAGATTATATTGACGACAGCGTAACTTAAACCAATCAGAACCATTGTTAGATTGTTGACCTGCTTCCACGTGTACTTGTTAGCGAATTCTTCATGCTACATAAATTTTTCATAAAATGAATAAAAAGGTGAAGCCATTGGAAGTCACTCGTAAGTGACTTCCAATGACCTCGCCAATAACATAGGCTATTCTGGATCGATATCGCATTAGGAAGTGGAACATTTTTAGATAGCAACGAAAATGCTTTCATTTAAATTTTTCAGAGTGATGTTCGAATTCGAAATGACACTATAGCGGTACTAGTATGACATTATCGTAACGTAACAATGTATAACGTCACGAGCGAGGCCATTGGAAGTCATGACACTATAGCGGTACTAGTATGACATTATCGTAACGTAACAATGTATGACGTCACGATGGCGTAACAATAAGATGTTATCACTATAACATCGTCATCGTGATCAGCGAACTGATTCCAACTGCTATAATAAATGAATTATATTGTAAATGATACTTTTGCATGATTCATTGCAAACTTATCCATAAAATTTATAAATTCATGGGGTTCAGATCTGCTCTGTTGAATCCCATTCTTTAAACTTCCTGTTGACCTTACTATGGCTGTTGGACAGCCACTAAAAATAGCCGCTACCAAAAATATCCCATATGATTCGGTAACTTAATTCACACTAACGTAACTTATAAATTCACATAAACTAATTTAAAATTCCTTTACTTCTAGCCAGGCTACCTGACATCATGATAACGTAAGTGTTGAAACATAATTTATGTCATATATCTGAAATTTCGGAGCTACGTATGGCACCCTTGCTAGTTTTGTAATAATAATTAAATATCCTTTTAATATAATAAAACATTGTCTGCATTGTAACTATTGTTATATTTATATTATAAAACATAAATGTGAATAAAAAATTTAGGCTTTACTTGCACATTAAAATTTCTTAAAAAAATATTTTTCCACATATTGAAGAATTTTTCTCATAGCTGTAGCGCTGGATTTAAAAAAGTATACAGTAGATTGAACTGTAAAATTAAACTGTAGGATCAAAATAGTTGATAAGCAATTATAAGCATGAAGAGCCATTAGTTTTGAGTTTTTGAATAGCGGCTATATACAGATATACGTATTTTTATTAAAAAAGTTAAACAAAAAAATAATATCCATTTTGTTATGTAGTTCAGAAAATTCTTTATCAAATATTAAATTTATCTTGATACTCGAAAATATCAATATTAAAAAAGTATCGAAATAAATGTATCTAGTACAAAATTATCAAAATATCGAATAAAAGTATGATACTTGTAAAGAATCGAATTATCTGTTGCATCTATAGTCGCAATCAGTAAATAATTTTCTATCATACTTGAGTTGAAAGAACTATCATTTGGAATATAGTTTATCGGGTAATCTTAATTCGTCAGGTTTAAATATCTGATTATTTAAAAATAAATACCGGTATTTGAAATACTCAAAAATATTGGTTTTGCTTAATTTAAAATTCACATATAATACTGTATTCGCCAATATGTTACATCACAAATTCCATATTGAACTATCATTTGGAATATAGTTTATCGGGAAATATTAATTCGTCTGATTATTTTAAAATAAATACCGGTATTTGATACTCAAAAATATTGGTTTTGCTTAATTTAAAATTGACATATAATACCGTATTCGCCAATATGTTAACTCACAAATTCCATATAGCCAAATATTGATGATAAGTGTGTAATAAATTATTAACTTCATCTTTATCATATAGAAATCTTTTATAGGTGGACAAGAAATAATTAAAAAAATAACTAAATCATATTTCAGAAGATGCAGAATAGAATATCATCTCTAAAATTCTAAAAAAATTTCTTGTGTATTTTCTTTCTAATTCATGTTGATTACATATTAAACATTTCAAAATACATTATTTAATTTTCATAATTAGTTTTATTATAAAAATATATTAAATATACTGTACTGTTTATCAGTAAATGCTATCATTTTTTCTACTAAGCAAAGCCAAAATACTTTTGAATGTTTTGATCTGTTAAGATTATGAAAAATATGATTCTCTGAGAATTGTATATATTGTAAGAAAGGGGGGATTAGTTTTATTATAAAAATATATTAAATATACTGTACTGTATATCAGTAAATGCTATCATTTTTTCTACTAAGCAAAGCCAATATACCTTTGAATGTTTTAATCTGTTAAGATTATGAAAAATATGATTCTCTGAGAATTGTATATATTGTAAGAAAGGGGAGAGGAGTTTTCTACAACCCTAGCACTGTGAACACCAATGGTCTATTGTTCACTTCTAACAGGATCATCTCATAAGAAGTCCTATCTTAATCACGAAAGACAGTATCTTCTTCAATTATATTGTAAAAAAATTATCTGGTACAGGAAAATGCAACCCAAGAAGATTATATCTTAGCCATGAAAGGATCACTCATTCGCACAAAATGTGAAGAGGAGTTTCATTTCTTCTTTCACATCTATTCTCTGAGAAAGTTAGCTTAGTTTTTATTTAGCGCATTTTTATTCAAATATTTCCTTGCATAATATCGCATTTATTATTATTACTATTAAATTCAGAACTACATAATTGCATATTTATGAAAATTCATCTGCTTAGGAAGATTATATCTTAGCCCTGAAAGGATCACTCATTCGCACAAAATGTGAAGAGGAGTTTCATTTCTTCTTTCACATCTATTCTCTGAGAAAGATAGCTTAGTTTTTATTTAGCGCATTTTTATTCAAATATTTCCTTACATAATATCGCATTTACTATTATTACTATTAAATTCAGAACTACATAATTGCATATTTATGAAAATTCATCTGCTTAACATTCTATTACAGATTTACTAACTTATAAGTACGTAATATAAACATTTCGATAATAATTTATGGATGGCATTTAAATGTTTAATAACTGCAATAATACCACTGTATTACTGTAATTATTTTCAATAAAGGAAAAAATAATGAAAGAATTGATAGTAATTCTTTAAAAGTTTCTATTTCAATTTTTCTAATTCCAATTTTTCTTAATTTACATTTTCCTGAAACTAAGAATATATTTATAAAATAAGATTAATAACTATCAATTCCGTTTTGATGCAAAAAATTTATTAACTTATAAGTACGTAATATAAACATTTCTATAATAATTTATGGATGGCATTTAAATGTTTAATAACTGCAAGAATACCACTGTATTACTATAATTATTTTCAATAAAGGAAAAAATAATGAGAGAATTGATAGTAATTCTTTAAAAGTTTCTATTTCTGGTAGATTAATTCCAATTTTTCTTAATTTACATTTTCCTAAAACTAAGAATATATTTATAAAATAAGATTAATAACTATCAATTCCGTTTTGATGCAAAGGTTAAAAATCTAATTGGAATTAAATTGTTCTTAAAAAAGAAATTTATGGAATTATGATTTCGAATAAAAAAATGTTACTTTAATTAGAGAAGAAAAGCCGGTGTTTTTCACAATATTTAGGTCATTTCATAAATTGATAACTTGCTGTATTCTGAAGTCATCGGTTTTTGTTTAAGGATTGTTAACAATACTTTTTATTTTTCGATGAATAAATGATATTATTCATTCGTTTTACACCTTACCACAGATTACTAGGATTTAAATCACTGAGAGCGAAAAATTAGTTTTAATGAGAAAATAAAAACCGAAAGAAAAAGAGTTTGTTAAATATATCCTTTATATAAAACAATTTCATTTAAAATATTGTTATTTTTACGAAAAATGAATTTTTTAATTTAAATATCAGCATTATACAGTATATATTTTAAATAACTGAATTAAATTAGCAAATAAAATATAATCTATATGATTCGATAAATTTCAGTTTTTCTTTCAGCCGAAACCTCAAACTTTTTAATTCTATTTACCTATACTTAATAATTTTTATTTTATTACACAGTATTAGTCGTTATGAATAACAAATATAGCAATTTTATATATATTTATTTGATACAACAGTTGATTTACATTCTTACCAAACAGCATTAAATAATTAAACTTCATATATCATAATTTAATTTAAACTTATAAAATGTTAATTGTATTATATGACATTCTTATATATCATACCATATACAGTAAATTCGCGTAAAACGCGCTCTCCTATAACGCGACGAAAAAATTGCAACTAATACTCATATAACGCTATAACAGTCCCGTATATCGCATAAGATAAATTTTTTAACGCCACTTATCCGTTACTTATAATATCCGCTGATTGTAATAAAAACCAAACGACGCTTATTTCTTTTCCACGTTAATTTTAATTAACAACTTTTCTATCGGGTTATATAAATCCGCTTTTTCGGAGTCCGTGTTATACCGAGTCTACTTGTATATAATATTTTTTAAAATTTATTTATTCATTTGATCAAAATACCTACATAAAAATGAGTAACCCATTCAAAATAAATCCAAAAAGAAGAAATATAGATAACAATAAAAGGAACTAACAAATAGTACTTAAAACTATATAAATACCATTGAGAGCCGACATCAGTGAGATTTGTTGTATGTTTTAGATGCACGAACAAGAAAACAATTCATCGATTTATCTGTACGATATTTCTTAATATAATTAAATTATGGTTTTCTTACACTCCCTTCCACTCATTTACGGAAAGTTTGCAGCAAGAAAAACGTTCGGGTCACAAAAGCGAACAGACATTTCATTAAAGAAGAAAATTGTTTCACGAATGCGTCCGACCGTTGCGAGAAACCGAGGAGCGCTTCCATCTTTCCTACGACCCGTTGCAGACGTCAATTTTACATTTTCAGCCTGTATAATCCGTAATATGGTACTCTATTTTAACAACGACAGCTGTAACATACGATACCACGTATACAGGCAAGATATCATGGACGTATTTTTGAACATCGCCAAGCATACTGTCACAGATATAAAAAACGGCAGCAAATTGTTTCACGATAGCGCGCGATCGTTGCGAGAAACCGAGGACCGCTTCCGCCTTTCCGAGGACGCGTTGCAGAAAAGGGAGCGCCTTCACCTGCCTAAGACCAGAGATAGATCTCCAGAAAGCGTGATGCTGGGCCGCCAGCCAGTCCCTGACAACCCGCCCAAAGACATCCGAACCAATGCCCAGGACAGGCTCGGGTCCAAAAAAGGGGCGAGAAGCCCCCTTTCCTGGCAAGCCTATCAGCAACCTCATTACCCCCAATCCCCTTGTGCCCTGGCACCCAAACCAGTTCCTGGCAAGCCTATCAGCAACCTCATTACACCCAATCCCCTTGTGCCCTGGCACCCAAACCAGTTGCACCCTGTTCTTGGTGTACTGTTCCTCAATGAGAAGACGGCATTCCCAGACTAGTTTCGAAACAAATTGGGAATTATCAAGTGCTTTAAGAGCAGCCTGACTGTCAGATAGAATAAAAATATGCTTACCAGCATAATCTCTATCAAGATTAATTCTAACACAAGCAGAAATAGCAAAAATTTCTGCCTGAAAGACAGTGGCAAATTGCCCAAGGGAAAAGGAATAAAACATCCGGGTCCCTTTGCAGTAAACCCCTGACCAAACACCAGTAGTGGTTTTAGAACAGTCCATAAACCAGACCAAACCACCCTTGATACTGCACCCAAATCCCCCTCCCCAGCTCTCCATACTGGGAAAAAAACAGTGAAGGGCCGGAAGAAGTTAAATCTAGGTACCATATAATCCTTAACCATTTAAGAATGTTACAGTGTATCCTGTCCCACTCAAAAGACAAATGCTCCACCTTATGGGTCCAAGAAATCCTTTGCCCCAAAGACTGAAGCCTATAACAGCCCTCCCGTGCACTCGCCTCAACAAACAGATGCAGAGGAGGAATGCACAAGAGAACCTCAAGAGTGGCAGTGGGAGCAGTTTTCATAGCCCCAGTAATGCCCAAACAAGCCAGCCTTTGAATCTTTCCGAGTTCGGCCTGACAAGTCTTAAGTAGGACCCTTCGCCACCAAACAATGGCAGCATAAGTAAGAATAGGTCTCACAACCATGGTATAAATCCAAAACAACAAAAAGAGTTTGTTAAATATATCCTTTATATAAAACAATTTCATTTAAAATATTGTTATTTTTACGAAAAATGAATTTTTTAATTTAAATATCAGCATTATACAGTATATATTTTAAATAACTGAATTAAATTAGCAAATAAAATATAATCTATATGATTCGATAAATTTCAGTTTTTCTTTCAGCCGAAACCTCAAACTTTTTAATTCTATTTACCTATACTTAATAATTTTTATTTTATTACACAGTATTAGTCGTTATGAATAACAAATATAGCAATTTTATATATATTTATTTGATACAACAGTTGATTTACATTCTTACCAAACAGCATTAAATAATTAAACTTCATATATCATAATTTAATTTAAACTTATAAAATGTTAATTGTATTATATGACATTCTTATATATCATCTATATCTATATATATTATAAATCAGAAATGCCTGAGAGTGTATGTTTGGTTATAACGCAAGAACGACTGAATGGATTTTTATGAAATAACTTTTGTTTGTAAATTTTTTTGCTTAAATTCCGTGACAGACAGGTATTGATTATTAGAAATTGGTTTTATATATTGTAATTGGCGTAAATTACTTGATAACAATCAAAAATGGAAGATCAGCGCTACTTGATCAACCTCACTGGTTTACAATGATCACGTGACATGTTAGCTGACCGATATCATAAAATATTTGCCTTGGCGAAAAAATATTAATTCAGTCATTAATTTCGTAAATTGATCTTAGAAATGATTTTTATTTTTTAATTTATCTTTTTTCAAATGAATAGAATTTTCAAATTTACATATTAAAACAAATAAATTTCCTTTTTCCTCTTATTTCCTTTTATTGGTTTTTAATTTTATTTTATATCTTGTTTTATGACATTCAGTTTGGCCGCCCCTGACTTTGGCTCGCCTCCCGTGTGCGATGAATGCCTTGCACCTATGGCAAATCCGGCACTGATAATACAGTATCTATAATATAGTCGTTTTTAATTGTGTTTAATATATCTTTCTCTATATAAATTATTTAGACTTTATGACATGAGCATTAAGTTTAAAATGATTTTGATTTCTTAATTTATTTAAAATATTTCAGTTTTTTTGTGTTTTTACTCCCCTTTCCAATCAGTGGTATTACTAAGGGGCGGTGCCA
The DNA here is from genome assembly GCA_000484575.1 of Olivierus martensii. Classification (NCBI taxonomy): domain Eukaryota; kingdom Metazoa; phylum Arthropoda; class Arachnida; order Scorpiones; family Buthidae; genus Olivierus; species Olivierus martensii. The sequence continues at coordinate 82,961 of AYEL01069821.1, forward strand.
GTTCCAATCACGGGCTGCACCCACACGGTGGAGAGGGCCTGATAGTGAAGGATGGGGATCGCCGGGTCGGGTCCAGAACCCCGAAAAAACTTTTCAGGAGATACCGGACCCAGGATCTCCTACCTGGCACTCCAACGCGTTATCACTCGGCCATCCGGCGACCTATATATATTTCAGTTTAGAAAAGGATTTTATATACGACATTTGAATCAAAGAAAATGTTATGACGGGCGGCCGGATGGCCGAGTGGTAACGCGATGGCGTACTACGCAGGAGGACCCGGGTGCGGCAAATCTCCTAAAACGTTTTTTCGGGGTGCTGGGCCCGGTCCGGCGATCCTCGTCGTTCACAATCCGGTCCCTCTCCACGGCTATGGAGAGGGATCGATCCAACTACGGGCTGCAGCCCGTAGTTGGATCTGGCCCCGCCCCTTGGTAATCTTCCTGATTGGAAAAGGGCGTAAATATGCAAAAAAAAATGTTATGATAAATTATAAGTCAAAAATAAATCAGAATATGCTAATATTTATATATATTAAAACTTTTATAACACTGAGTAACAACATACCAATGCAATTTTTGAATGCGTGCGGTTCGTTACGTCAATTTCTTAAATCGGTATATAAATCAATCGCGAAAACGGAACCGATAAGTGAAATATATATGAAAAAGTACTTATCACAACGAAGTTTCGATACCTGTGCGCAACGCCATCTTTAAAGGGACAGTGTCTTGCGCGACACTTTCAAGATGTAAAATTACAAGAATTCGTGTTATAGAAGAGCAATTTCGTTATATAAATTCGTATTATAGGAGAACATGCTATACGGGAATATAATTCTTGCGCGACACCAAGATGTAATACATCTTGAAGGTGTCGTGCAAGAATTATATTCAAACTCCTAGGCAAGAACATTTTCAAGATGATGTAATTATGCATCTTGCTGCAAATATATATTATATATTAATATATATATAATATATAAATCCATAAATTGCATAAGTTAGAAACATTTTAGCTTGGATTATTTTTTAAGAATTTATTCGAATAAATAGCAAACAAAGTTATGTCGTAAATAAAAATAAAGTAAAATTTCGGTTTCTATTCTTTTCGAAAAAACTTATATAAAGAATAAATAGTAAATCAAATAATCGAAGATCACATATGGCTTTTACTTGGTCAGGATCAAACTTATAGAAGCGAAATTATTTCGTACGGTAACCGTGCTCTACATACATGAAAATTAAATTTATTCTTAGAAACTTTCATATTATATTTAACAAATTCAATTCGATATGCCGAAAACATAATAACTTTTCTTTGAAAAGGATATGATTTTATTTTCTACAGATAAAAACTGAATAAATCTATATAAAAAATTTTTATTAGCTTTATATATATATACTGTATACGATACATAAAGAACGCATTTTTAATCAAAATTTTCTATTTTTATAGTAAATATTTTGGAAAGGTAAAATTATTTTAATCCTTAATTTAAAATTTTACAAGGAAAAGTTATAAAAAAAATAAAAACATTTAGTTACAAAAGCCATCAATAGAGGGCGCTAAAATTTCTCCTAAGTTAAATAATATATAGTATATAAACTTTTGAAAATTGATAAGTTTAATCATAATTTACTTATTTTTATGAAATAATTTAAGATAATAAATAATAACAATAATTTAAATAGATATAAAATTTAAATGATATTAGATGATTTATCTTTAATGAAAGTGTCACTCTATAAAACGTTACAAAATGCAATTAGATAATTTATTGCCAGTTAAATATTTATTAAATAATTTATTTTTGCTTCATTAACATAAATAAGCAATAATGAATTGTTTAAATAATAATTTTAATTACACGTTTTGATTTTAAAATTAGTTGGAAAATTAAAACGAATATTCATCAAAAGCGCCTCTAGTGGGAAAACGGAAAATTATAATCTACAGGAATAGTGTTGTGATGATAACAGCGATTTCGAAGTCACAGTGAACGCTTTACATTCACTGTGAATTTCGCTGTGAATTTTACAGTGAATTCGATATTTTTCGCCATCTGCTGGCAAATGTATGGGGCAAAATATGTTAAGATTTATTTAATTAGCAACTTACAAATAATTACTAATTTTTATTCCACAGCAAATCAAAAGGTGCTTCATTAATAATAATGAATTTTTACAGGTACTGAAGAAGGTAATGTATCCATAATTATGCAAAAAAGCTAACTGTCACGAATGATAGAATTTTATTATTACATTCTATTATACATTCTATTTTTGATAGAATTTTATTACAATAAATTTTAGATGGCGCTAAATTACATTTTTTTTAAGAAATAAAACGAAATATTATAACAGAAAAAAGTACATAGTACAGTCCTACCTCGGTATACGATCTTAGTACTTATTTTTTATATTTTTATAATTGAAAAATTATTCAATATGCTATATATTATTGTTGCTATCGTCGACATATAAATATTAATTTCTGCTGCGTATTTCCACCACCAGAGAGCTCGAAATGCCAAATCACTGTTCTTTTTCACTGCTACTTTTTTTCCAGTAAATATGACGTCAGTAGCACCGATCACAGTCACTGCGAATGTGAAGTCGCTCCAACACTATACAGGAAGAACTACGTATTTTGGCTGTGTTCGATGTATGGAGAATACTATTGTCAAGACCGTTTCTATAAAGAGTACTAATCTTATGTATTCTCAGTCAGAGTAGTCTTAAGAGAGATTGATATTCGAACAACATCGAAGTACTCTAGTCGAGTATACGTTCTTCGGTATCAAATTTGAATATAATTTAAGTCATTATGAGAAATAAGTAGGATTCTTTAGAATCGAGTTTACGTTCCTCGGTATCAAATTTGAATATAATTTAAGTCATTATGAGAAATAAGTAGGATTCTTTAGAAAATATATAAAATAATCAAAGAATGATGATAATTAAAACTATAAAACGCTATCGAAAAATATCAGAATGAACTAACAACTTTATTTATCACTTTAGGTCTACATTATAAATTATGATAAAACTATTTAAATACAATAAATATATATAATTATATCGATGATGTATCTATTCTTTCAACTTTCTATTTTTTGACTTTTTCAGATTTTATGCAAATTAATATAATCGACATAAAATTTAGTGAAAATATTATAACAAATATAAAAAATAACAAATGCAGTATAATAATTTATTTAAATATTTTCATAATCTTAAACCAGCCGTGCAGTCGCGAATGGCTACCGTCTCCATTTTTACATCAGTAGATCGCATAGATATACCACACGAATGTGGTCTCGGTCGAAGCCATCTCTGCGGATCACACGGAGAAGAGGTCTAAATATTTCGAACAGGTCTGAATATGGCGGAACTTCCGGCGAACTGATCAAACCAGTCCACCAAATATTCTTTACCGGTACCTCGAACACGGCCTTTATATTCGTTCTCTATTGTTAACAATATTGTGGTAAGCTCAAATGCAAAACAGCCGTAATTTTGAGAGATAATTCTCGAAAAATATTTAGTGAAAAAAAATACATTTTTTATAATATGTCATGAGCAACTTATGCTTTTACGTTGTTATTTATTTAAAAAATCAAAATATAAAGAGAGCATTTAGAATTCGAAATAAAAGAGCAAAAAAAAAAAAAAAATTGATATAAATCAGTGAAGATTATAAAGAAAATTATTCAATTTAGACGTCGAAATATTCTGAAACTTAGTAAATGCGAGAAAGTAAATTACCTTCTGTAAAAATAACTTTCGAATTTTTATCATTGAAAGAAACTTTATTGCTCGTATTAAGAATATTACTTTTATTTCCAGATAATGGAGAATAGTTTTTGATGCATTTCGCACAGATGAGTCTTTTGACGTCTCCAAAGTAATTTCTAACTTTATATAATGCCATTTTTCGTCAAAAAGAACGAATAAAAATGAATGCCAAAAGACATAAAAGAAAGTTATTCTTATTTTAAATATTTAATGCTAATTTATTATCGATTAATTCTTTATACAATGTTATATAAGTTCAGACAGCAAAACAATCGATCCGCTCGGAAAAACGAAATCTGGTTTCTATTTTGAATCAGAAAAAGAAATCTTTTGGGAAGAATTATTGTATGGATAATAATAACAAAATTAATACAAATAATTATTATTAAAATTGTAAGAGTTGTCAAACAATTCGTGTTAACCTTGTTTTCTTCTTTCTGTCGTACAGTAAAACACTTTACTGTGATTGATGTCCTAAAAGAATACGGTAGTTTCACATAGCTGGAAACTAAGTAATTACAGTGCTTCTTAGATGACAGTGAAGGACAAACAAAATCTAGGTCAAAACCACATTTGATAATGATATTATACAGTAATTAAGAGTGAATTTCAGGTTTTAAAACTACGTTATATTCACTTGCCACAACTTAAAATCGTTAAGAAAATCACATGTTCGCACTCTTTTATTCTCGTTGAAATGTTGATAAAGTATGGAAAAAATCTCGCTGTACGAAAACAATTAAAGCATTATACGTAACGTACAAAAGAACTTTTACTATCTTTTGATAGAGTGAGTACACAATAAGTAAAGTTTTAGAATAATTAATATTCCTGCCAACGTATCAATCGCTGTCACTTTTTTCCACTATCTAAGCTTAAAATAGAACTGTGCATTAGCCGTTGTTGAGGCTCACCGACACGAAAATACGAAGCAAAAAAATAATAAATAAATGCATCATATGTAAATTTTTATCGATTTTCTTATCAAAAGAAAACTTGTTGCCTTTATTGGCATCTAAAAGACTGAATTTCGGACCTGATAAGGAATAAAAATCCTTATTTACACATGGGAAAAGATCCAAAATCCGGCTATACGACTGATCTATTAATAAATGTTGGCAACCTACTATTAAAATCTATCAGATAAGTTTTCGGTCGTAAACATGCAATTAAGCATTTAAAACTGCAGTTGGTTTACAGGAAATCGAAAATTTTTGATCGAGCCGCCAATGTAAAGTTACTAATTATGCCGTGATTGATGCGAAACGGTCTAAGAGCGCTCCATATTAATGCATCATTGCCAAGTGATGACATTTTATATACATCTCTGATTTATTAAACGAATAACGGTTTTCTTTGTTAAACTTATCCCAAACGTTATTTATATATCGTGCATCAAGATTTCTTATTTCGAAGAGAGATAATGTTGATGTTTTCTTTGGAGTGTTTCGAAAACTTTTTTATCTTTGCGAAATAACCTCTTTTGGAACTCAAAAAAATATATATAACTTTAAGTAAATAAATAAAAAAATTTTTTTTACGTAAACTAGAAATTCAGTAATACGATATTAAAAATTTCAAATATGCAATTAAATAATTTTTAATGCGAAAAGCAATTTTATATCGTCCAAAACATTTATCGATTGGCAATACGATACAACGTCGCCATCTGTTTTCGCATTTATGAATTTCCGGGAGGTAAAATTTATTAATAAATGCATCAAAATGATTCTAAAAATATATATTAAATTAACTGCATCATTTTTTTCGGCTTAATGGTAGTATTTCTTCATATTTTCAATGATAGTGGCGATGTAGATCATCGTTAATTTCGACATATTCAAGCAGTATAATCACGCTTACATCTTCAAAACGACGTTACTGCCATAATATTCCACAATAAATGAGAAGTATCTTTCACATCTCTTCCATATTTCAATATATTTCTTCCATTTTTCTTTTCTTATATATATTTATTACACACACACACAAATAATAATGGATAAATCACATTAAACGAACGAAGATTATAAAAATATAATGTGATTATAATATAAGATGATTATAGATTATAATACAGTATAATAAATACTTCTTTATCAAGAGATTTTTTTTTATCTTTCTATTTTATTATTAGATTCATTCTTGCTGACTTTTTTTATTGTAAGATGCATGCCTGGTACTTATCCTTTGATCTACGAAATAAATTCATTTTATTGATAGATATTACGTTTTATATAATTTAAATTTTACATCCGGTTAATTTTATTGTTTTGCAAGACACGTTTATATCATTAAAAACATGGGGTGATGGGTATGGATTATATTTATTGTTATGCAAATTTTAATATTACATTATATTAATTTTATTGTTTGGAAGATATTAATTAAAGCAATAAAATACTTTAAGCTAAATTTCCTTCATTTTGCATCGTATATAAAATTTTATAATACCAAATCTTTAATAATTAAAGTTATTAATGTCTTATTTATAGATAAACCTAATTTAAGTGTTTCTTGGTACTCTATTGACATCATTCTGCTTTGATTTACATAAAGTTTATCATCATTAATTTTATATATTTATTGATAAATAAATTAAACAAGATTAAGAACATTTTCCTTTATTTATCCATTATTAAATATTTCTTTAAATTTCTTCAGATTATTTGATTATCTTAGTAGAAAACTAATTTATGCTTATATGCCTTTTTTCTCTTCTAACTATTCAAATGCGGCTTTTCAACTTTTAATGAAAGTCTAACAATTGTCCATCAACAAAAGATAATTTCTAAATACCTAAAGTAGAATAAATTACATTCTATTCTACTTTTTATTAATTTTCAAAATTCGTTTAATGTATTAAAAAAATAAGAAAACTCGATTTACTCCTTCGCTATTAAAAACACAATTGCTTCAGTAGAATTTGAATAGCACATTCAGATTTACAAAAGAAATCGGAAGAAAATGCGATAAAGAAATTTAAAATATATAAAAAAAGAAAACGTAAATTGTCTGTGTAAACTGTTTCTATAGCAAAAAAGATATGATTTTTTCGTTGAAATGTGAGAGCATTTATAAAATTGAAGGATTCTTCTTTTCCGATGCTTTTGTTATCTCTGACATCGTTCTGATACGTTAATCTATTGATAAAAGGAGTAAAAGAATATTCGGTGGATTTTGAAAGTAAAATCCACTGAACTGTTCATTACTACTTATCGTATATAGCAATTGAAGATGGCATTCAAACAAAATTTTATTCATGTTATAAAATTAACATACATTTCATAACAGAATTTAGTGCAATATCTTTGTAAACATATTGAATCTATGCGTGTTATCATATGATTCATATATTTTTTATAAACATTGCATTTGCTTAAGTTATTTTATGAACTCCTAGAGACCGATATTAGTTACATCAGCCATGCTGAAAATTTTTGAGAAAATAATCTTACAATTTTTAGCATTTCACTTGCAAAATCGATTAAGTTCAAATCAGCATTATGCCATACACAAGAGGTCCATTACTACTAATCTAATAGAAACACAAGATCTGATTCTACATAATTTGAATAAAGGCATTCCAACACATGTTGTTTACCTTGATATGTCCTCTGCCTTCGACCCCGTAAATCACTCAATCTTGTGTGACAGGCTTTTAAATCGTTATGATCTTGACTTAGTAGTTGTGAACTGGATCTATTTCTACCTAACTCATCGATTCGTTATTATTAAATAAAACAGCATCTGTTCAGAACACTTTCCTTTATGTGTTGGAGTACCGCAGGGATCCCCTTTAAATGCCATCCTCTTTTCAGTTTATATCGACCCCATTTTCACATTAATCAAATCTACTGTTTTTGCCTACGCCGATGATATAAAAATCCTTAATACCGATTATACTATTCTGCAGAATTATCTATCTACTCTTTCTTCCTAGTTGAATAATAAACAACTTAATATTAACATAGAAAAAACTGAAAGCTTAGCGTTATCAGAAGTTAATACTTTTTTTATTAATTCTGTCTCTATAAAACGAATTCGTACTAAAAATGATCTTGGTATAATCATGGATGACAAACTAACTTATACATCACTCAATCTTGACACAACAGATCTACCACCTAATAAAACAATTATCCATTAGACTAGGAATTATTTGTCGCAACCTCTATTACTTACGAAATTATAACAACTTACGAATTATACTGCTTACTTTTATCCAATCAATAATTGATTACGGTCTCATAGTTTGGTCAGTTTCTGCTAATACCTACAGTGACTCTCATGGTTATTCGTACGAATAGTGAAATCTTTATTTATCCGTAATTAAAAATATATAAAAGTAATTCATCGTGTTTATTTTATTATTAATAATTACAATAATTACAAACAACCTAGACACCCCTGATTGCTTTTGGTTATGTAGGTACTTTAAAGTACAGTCTAGTCCATAAAGTTTTGCCTACTCCTCGTAGGAGCTGTGCTTGCCGGAAGTTGATCGGTTGCACAATCAGGTACTTGTACTGAGAATCAAGGTAGATCAGAATGGACCTGTCCCTTCTGAATGAAAATAGGGTGGCAGGTATACGCGTGGGATGTGCTCGTCACGTGCTTTCTCCTGACAAGAATAAGTGATAGCTGCTCACGGCAGCATCGTTAACTTAAAGCCTAAATTAATGAATAACCGATAGCGGCTGACAGTAGTATCGCTAAAGCCTCTATCTACCACTCCGAATAGTCGAGTTTGAATCCGAGCTGGAATGATTATTTTTTTGTTCTTTTTCGGGTTTTCAATTTCGTTTAAATTTTAAACATTGTGTGTAATGGTATCGCAAAGAGGGCGTGATGTTTAAAGTAATTCTCAAACAATTTATAACAGAATCTTTTTTTAATATATGCACACATCTTGTAGTTAAGACCGTTCGTTATTTCCTAGCACTAGCCAGTAATGTGAGTTTATTTAATCTAGTATCATATTAAGCAAGTAATCTATAGTATTTTTGAAAGTTTGGACAAATAACTTTCTTTAATTCCACATAAGAAACTTTTTTTATTAAGAATGTTAATAACACAAAACATAAAGAAATAAAAAATATATACCTAAGACCCTAAAGAAACAATATACGCAAAACAAAAGGAAAGAAAAGATATAATTATTAAATGAATGTTAAATAGGCTGTATATCTTCCTTACCATTATTTTGTTAACACACAAACGTTTTTATGTATTTAAAATTTGAAGACAAATAACTTTCTTTAATTCCACATAAGAAACTTTTTTTATTAAGAATGTTAATAACACAAAACATAAAGAAATAAAAAATATATACCTAAGACCCTAAAGAAACAATATACGCAAAACAAAAGGAAAGAAAAGATATACAGCCTATTTAACATTCATTTAATAATTATATCTTCCTTACCATTATTTTGTTAACACACAAACGTTTTTATGTATTTAAAATTTGTATCTCTTCTGTTCTTTTTACAAAATTTGTAATCTAACCTGCTACAACCTGCTAGAAAACTATCATTCCTTAACATACATTTAATTTAAATATTTTTAGCAATTATAAGAAAAAATAAGGATCAAAAAGAAAAAAGAAAGTTTTAAAAGGAAATAATGAATATTGTCTTAATTTATCTAAAATCTAAATCTCTCAATATCAGTCTATGTAAATATGCATTCAGTGCCGGATCTAGTTAATGCGGGGCCCAATTGGAATATTTTTCGCAGGGCCCTCAAAATATGGCTTATATGTATAATTAAAATAAGAAACTTAACATGAAATTAAGGAGATGTATATCGTAAGATACAAGATTTGTTTTAGGCCTTTTTGTAGGATAGCCTTTATTAAACATCTTTCTACATCGCACCGATTTAACAATGATTAAAATTACAAATCCTAGAAATTACTTCTCAAAAACCTTTAAGCAGTTAACCGTGGATCAAAATGCATTTCGGCGTAGCGCCCTCTTCAATTGTATAACACATGTTAACTTTTTTTTTTTTAAAAAATATAATCTAAGAAACTGCTTCAACCCTTATTATTACTTATCTAATTACTAAACTAAATTGAAAAAGCACATTAAAGCACATTAAAAGCAAAAGTATTTTAAAATATAATCTAAGAAACTGCTTCAACCCTTATTATTAGTTATCTAATTACTAAACTAAATTGAAAAAGCACATTAAAGCACATTAAAAGCAAAAGTTATTCTCAACTGCTTAATGTGCTTTTTCAATTTAGTTTAGTAATTAGATAACATGTTAACTGCAATAAATTTACATTAATTTACTTTAAAAAACAAATTATTTAACATTTTTAACTTAAAAATATTATTTAAATTACCTTCAAATTATGAAATTCTCCCTTTAAATACAATATAAATACACAAGTAGAAAAAATTCCTTTAAAAATTCAAATCTTGTATCTTAAAATAAGAAACATTTATAAATAAAGACTCATTTTTTGAACATATGTGAACAGCTAAGCGATAAGTTAAAATAAGTAGTCTTTGTTTTTGATTGTTGTCTTTAGTCTTTGATCGTTGTCGTTAGTTTTTGGTCGTTATCTTTGGCAGTGTGAAAGGAGCCTAAGAATGTTCCCATATCGTCTGTTCTATACTAAGTTTTTTACTACATTACATGATTGTCTAACTAATCCTTTTAATGTATTTGTAAAAATTGTAAACGAAAATACCCAAAGTAACAATTGGGGTTACACCTTTGTTAACCAGTAGAGTAAACCATTTGTTTTATTTACCTGTAATAAAATAAATAAATAAATAAATAAAAGATGTGAATGTTTCCATATCGTCTGTTTTATACTGTTTTTTACTACATTACATGATTGTCTAACTAATCCTTTTAATGTATTTGTAAAAATTGTAAACGAAAATACCCAAAGTAACAATTGGGGTTACACCTTTTGTTAACCAGTAGAGTAAACCATTTGTTAACCAGTAGTGTAAACCATTTGTTTTATTTACCTGTAATAAAATAAATAAATAAATAAATAAAAGATGTGAAGCAATAAATATTTTTATGGGAGAGGAGTCAGTGTTCCATAAAGTTTTGGGCAGAATCGAATATTTTTGCTGCAGATTGGCCACCTTCTCTTATTTCTACTTTTGATTGGACAAATCAATCAATAGAATACAAGATTATTCAAATACTTTTATACACGACTGACTGAATGAGAGAGGAGTCAGTGTTGCATAAAGTTTTGGGCAGAATCGAATATTTTTGTTGCAGATTGGCCACCTCTTATTTCTACTTTTGATTAGACAAATCAATCAATAGAATACAAGATTATTCAAATACTTTTATACACGACTGACTGAATTTTCTAGATAATCATTCAACAGTAAGGATGTAATAGAGAGGTCAATTAGGAACCCACAACAATAAAAGTACAATACTGTACTCTACTGTTCTCTTGTAAAACATGGAAACATGTCTATAAATCAACATCTCAATTGTGTGTTGTATCATGGATTGTCCTGGTATCAACATCCCAAGATAGAATGTGAATTCTATAGATTAATAGAAGCTTCCTACCTGAAGGATCCGATTCAATTCTGGGACTTATACATTTTTCAGGCATTGTTTGAATCCAGCTCATTGAACCGATCTTTCATCTAACAGTTAAATACACACACGAATTTGGGCAGCTGGTGATGGGCATTTAAATTGACCCGCACAAACAGGATCTAGAAAAGAAGTAAACTGGTGTAAAACTAAAAGGTTTACAGATGGCTACGACAATATATGAATTATTGTACACATCCATAACGAAGTGCCAAATAAATAGAATCAACAAACAGACCTATTAACTGATGAAAGACGAAAATTACGTTATTCATACTTTTAATTCTCTTGCACCTAGTAAACTTGCTACCTGAAGGATCCGATTCAATTCTGGGACTTATACATCCAGATTTTTCAGGCATTGTTTGGATCCAGCTCATTGAACCGATCTTTCATCTAATATACATACACGAATTTGGGCAGCTCGTGATGGGCATTTAAATTGACCCGCCAAACAGGATCTAGAAAAGAAGTAAACTGGTGTAAAACTAGAAGGTTTACAGATGGCTACGACAATATATGAATTATTGTACACATCCATAACGAAGTGCCAAATAAATAGAATCAACAAACAGACCTATTAACTGATGAAAGACGAAAATTACGTTATTCATACTTTTAATTCTCCTGCACCTAGTAGTTTTCGGCAGTAATAATAATAATTTTTCCTGGATTGAAAAAAATAAAAGTGCGACATACAGGTGACTTGCACCTAGTAATATTTAGGCAGTAATAATAATAATTTTTCCTGGATTGAAAAAAATAAAAGTGCGACATACAGGTGACATAATCAAATTCGCATTTTTCTCATTTATGGCCTTCGAATTTAATTCTTACAAAGAAATATATATATTGATATCTTTTGGATAATAGTGAAAAACAAGATTTTAGTGAAAATTTTCAATATTTTTAGATAATATTGCATAGAATATTGCATTTGTTAGTTTTTTTGTATAGTAGATCTATTAGCGAATGTATCTAATGATAAATATTTCTAAAACAGTCCAGTTCACAGCATACCCATATTAAAAAATCCATAAAAAGTCTTGATTTATTAATAAATTTTGTTGCAATACATTCAAACATAGTAGATAAAGAAACTATTCCCAGCCATCATTCAAACATGTCATAAAACTTTTTATACTATCGTTTTATGCTGAATTTTGATGCAAAAATTTCGTTTTGTGTTGAAAATTTTTCGAAAAGTTCACATTTTAAAGTGGGTTGGGGAAATGCTAGCCTCCATATTATGGAATTGGGCTATAAGAACTATTGAAATTGCTTTGACTAAATTGTGCTGCAAATATTTCATTTATGCTATGAAATTATTCGAGAAATTTACGTTTGAATTTCATGCAATAATAAATACCAACTTCCCAAAATTTTGAATTATTCTTATGGAAATTTAATGTATTATGCTGTATTCATTTTGTGCTGTAAAAATTTCATAGTATATTTCGAAATTCTTCGAAAAATTTGAAAATAGCAGCTAGTAAAATGCTAGCTCCTCATTCATCATCGAAGATTATTTAAATATGAAATTCTTCGAAAAATTCAAGTTTGAAAATAGCAGCTAGTAAAATGCTAGCTCCTCATTCATCATCGAAGATTATTTAAATATCAGTTTAATGTTTTGTGTCGAATTCCAATACAGTATTACGAAATTTTTATAGTATAAAACGAATAAAATACATTTACTTAAAAATAATTCAAAATTTTGGGAACTTGGTTAGGTTAGGTTAATTAGATTACGCCGCCATATCCTCATGGGATATACTGTATCTGGCGGCGTCCACTTGTAGAGCCCATCACAGGCTGGCCAACACCCGTGATGGGGTCAACCGGATGGTTGAAGGATTTTAAAAATAATTCAAAATTTTGGGAACTTGGTATTTAGTTTTTGTGTGAACTTTAAATGTAAATTTATCGAAGCATTTCACAGAATAATATAAAATATTTGCAGCATATTTCAGCACAAAACAACAGAATTATACTCCAATAATTGATTTGTTCTAATTCCAGGATGGAAGACTAGATTTCCCCAGCCCCATTTTAAAATGTCAATTTGTCGATAAATTTCACACCACAAAGCGAAATTTTTACAGCACAAAACAATATAATAAAAATGTTTATGAGGTGCTATAATAGAGACTAGGAAAATGGAGCTAGATAAAAATTCAAATCTTAGCAGTCATCTTGCAACATTTGATTATCTTGAGCAGTACCATTATTTATAAAAAAACGATCATAAAATTAAACATAACGATTTGCATAATTATATTGTATACAAATCTAACTATTAGATATAAGTTTTGTTAGTCCTATTAACATACAGGATACATATAGGGTGTTTGAAAGTAAAAAAAAACGATCATAAAATTAAACATAACGATTTACATAATTATATTGTACACAAATCTAATTATTAGATATAAGTTTTGTTAGTCCTATTAACATACAGGATACATATAGGGTGTTTGAAAGAATACTTTGAGGTTATATTCTGGCTTCAACATATCCAAAAATACGCTGATGAAGTATCATTTAAGTAGATATTATCTGGAGGTTTAACACTATTCCTTCACTGTAGATCCATGATGACCTTTTGTGAACAACTGATAACAGAGACCGATAAAGGAAGCAAAATCAATAATGATACAAGAATGTACCCAAAAGCGATTCAAAATTACGGTACAATGTTTGAAATACGTTAAAATAATCGTATTACTTTAATTTCCAAGCTGCATAATAACTCCCTATAGGCATAATAAATTAGTTTTAAAATATTTTTTTTTTAATTCGTAGGGCCTATTTTAAAATTATGTAAAGTAGTAGCTTCAAAAATGATGTGTCATTTTATGTTGTACAACAATAAATAAATAAATAATAAAATAATAAATAACAATAAAAATGTAAACAATAATAACGAATATATCAACACACAAATATTGAACAATATGCATATCATTATAGTGAAATCTTTTTTTGTTTTCAAAGTTAATAATATACAAACACTTATATATAATTTATGTGTATATATTGTACATATATATGTACAATACCTACATACACAATATGCATAGCATTTGATAAGTAATGTAAAAATTTCATAAATAATGTCTCTTAAACAGGAATTAGGAATACTGTATATTATAAAGATGCAGAAGTTAACAATAAAAAAACATTTAAAGTAAAATTGCAAGAAAAGAGAGAATAAGAAAAAATACACTTTTTTGTTAATATTTTTGCTAATACTTTCTTAAAAAATTAATTTTTACAAATCTAATAAGTAAATCTTACTCACATGACACAAAGACTTATCTGGTTCCTAGAGAAGGGAAAGTTTTTCACAACAATCAATACGGATTTAGGTAAGAAAGAAATACGGCTTAGGCAATTATGGCGATTACAGACTACATTAAAAGAGCTAGGAACTTCCTGCAAATGCCCAGATTCTTTTTAATTAATATGGTAAATTTGGTTCGGATCAGTTATCAGGATTGATTTCCATTCTACGTTCCAGATTAAAATAAAAAACAATGCTATCAGAACACCACTGTACTTTTATCTTCATAACTACTAAATACAGGTAGGCCTCGATTAGCGCGAATAATTGGTTCCACGAATTTCTCGCGCTAATCGAATTCGCACTAATCGAAGTATTAACTCTATGGAAAATATGGTAATTGGTTCTTGCTT